>VZSV01000113.1:1254799-1394117 GCA_013398735.1 Nothocercus julius | reverse complement strand
CCTCTCGGAGGCGCTTGCAAGGGCAGCGGTGCTGAGAGGCCCGTGCGCGCCAGCCCAGCCCTCCACAGCAGCAGGCACGCAGCAGACTCTGGGAAAGCATCTAGCTCGTCCCAAGGTTCACTGCCCAGAGCAAACCAGGAGATGCCTCGACTTGGTTCTCAAGTGATTTACTGCAAAAAAATACGATGGGGATGGAGCCTCTCTCAGAGGCAGCTGAACTTTCCTGACGACTGGGTCTCATCGTTGTTCCTCCTTTCACACCTACAAAGCAGAAACGTTCCTAATTTTGCTATCGGCTTCTTTCTAAGCAGCCTTCACAATTTCACTATGATAGATCCATTCCCTGGACCGGGATGTGCTGAACATTTTCTCATTGCAGAAAATGAGAAACTACACATGCACCTACCTTGCAGGCTTCTCAAAAGCATTTACAGCTCTAATCATACCCTGTTTCCCCTAATCTGTACTGCCATGTGAGATTTATCAGTGACTTCCTAAACACTATACAAGAGTGCTGACTGCTGAAAAGGAGCAAAGGGCTGGAAGGGAATCTCGTGAGTCCTGCATAAATGAATGGGACACATGGGACTCTGCTGCTTTTCAGCAGTCAACACTATAATATGTAACTTATTGGCACATAAAGAATGCTTCTGAAGTTGTTTAGCCCTGACTTCAGTGCAGTGATCTGATCTTTGGGATTCTCAAGTTTTTATCCCAGCAAATTGTCTAGCCCTTATCCCTGGAGATAAAGAAGTTAAAAATTTCTAGCTATACATGGATTTTAGGACATGTGGATAGAGTCCTTTGCTGTTACACACCGAGTGGGATTTATGCATTTAGAGACAAAAGGCCGTGACAATCATGATCCAACTCCCCTTGCAAAAGTGGGAAGTCTCTTAAAAGTCATGAACTTAGAGCTGTTCTTCAAGTAAAATCAACAAAAAAGCTAACTACAAACGAGGGCCTTTGTTCAACAAGCTACCTACAGGCAGAGAATTAATTTTTACCTCTAACACTTCCATCTTGAAGTACAGAGTAATCAGTTATACTTAAATGTGGCATGTACTTAAGTATCTTGCTGAGTTAGAGCCGAGTGTGCAACGTTAAATTTGGGAACGGGCTTCTCCAAATAAAATGCTTTTGCAATGAGCAACTGACCTCCAAATGTGCTACAGCTAAAGCCACGGCTTCCAGGGAATGTAACCTGGTCCACTGAAGGTCAGCAGCGTCCAGCAGGTTAAAGCAGCATAATTACACCAGGGTGAAATCATCCCGTTGGGCTTCGTTCAGCCTCACGAGCAAACGCCCATCAATTCCACTTCATTCCATCGCCTGCTCTCTTCCTTCACTGAGTTTTGTTATTCACATGACTTATTTTTTCATGTTTCTGGGAAGCCATGTTTCTGGGAACAGCATTTCTGGTTTAGATTTAAGGGTTAAAACCTACTATTTCTGCCATAGAGCTTTTCAGAACCCACTCTAGACACATGCTGCCCTTTTCTCTTGCATGCTCACGGGTCTGATTAATGCTAAAGAAGTCAAGGAAACCGCTCTTTAGAATGGTCTACTAATTATTAAGCATCAGCTTATTGCAACGTCAACATTAATCTGATCATTTTTGAGCTTTACTGAAACATCACTGTGGCCCTATTTGCTCAGCAAACTGCTCGTTCACCAACGAATTACGTTGATTCACCAGTTCTATCTCTTTGGCCAAAGCAAACTACAGACCTTCAAAGTCCAACAAGAAAACTCACCTTGGACAGGGATAAAAATCAAATCCTTAAGAGGATTTGATTTCCCCCTTCTGTTAGTGTTTGACATATGTTTAACTGGAAAAGGGCTTACAACCTTCATCCAAATGTGCAGTTTAACACAGGGCAGACGCTCACGCATCCCGAATGCAGGGTCAGCTGTGTCGCCTGCCCGGTGCCTCCTGCACCACGACCCATCCCCAACACTTCTGCCAAACTGCAGCTCTCAGGCCCCAGTTTTGCCAGGCCTCAGCCTCAAAGTCCTTGGGAAGTTTCAGATGAATTGACTGACCTGTCTAAGAGTCCGACTTTCCCTTGACTTGCTGTCTGCAGCGGCGTGGGCTAAGCCAAAGCTGGGATGACGCAAGCAGGTGCCCGAGATGTCTCCGATACTCTCTGTGGCTCCTGCCTAAGCCAAGGCAGCACAGGGGAAAAGAAAAAGCCTAATTTAACTGTAAACAAGAGAAAAAGACAGAGAAGGCTGGAGAGGGAAGCACCTGGAAGAGCATGGCAATGGTGAGCCAGGAACCAGGGGGGAAATGGGACCGTTAAGAGGAGTATGGGCTGGAAGGAGTTTCCTTCACTCCTTTCAAGCAAACTTCAAGGGGCTTCGGAGGAAGCCAAGGGGGCAAAATTCATTAAAGGCAACAAAGCAGAAGCAGCAAAATCTGTGAGAAAAGGGCAAGCAGAGCCCACGGGCAGCGCGACAGGGCCCGTCGGGCAGCGAGCAGCACCGGCGCAGCTCGGGGCGCTCGCGAGGGGCGGCGCTTTCCCTGGGAAGGGGCCTCTCCCCACAGCGGGAAAGGGAGGTAGAAAAACGGTTGCTTGATCCCGACAAACCGAAGAGTGAGACACCTATTGCAACCACTCAGAAAAAACCTTCAGCTAAAATCTGAGCATACAAATCTTGTGATTTCCACATTTGCACAGCTTTCATCTGGATTCTTGCCCAATGAAAGAACAGGAATAAGCAGCACGTGAAGTCGGAACTATCCATAAGGCAAGGCAGGGCAGAGTTTCACTAATTTTTGCAGAGGGGTGGAGGGAACGGTAGAAACAGGACACCAAGAACAAAGTGTATTATGCAAATTGTTACATGTAGGTGAATTTTTAATTTGGATAAAATACCTTTCTAACATAGCAAAAACATTGTTCTAATGACAAATTTGACTTTAATGTTAATCTAGTTACTATATATCTGAATTCAGAGCTGCTTCTTTGATGAGATTTTATGTGCTTTATTGAGCCAAGCTGCATTATTCTAGAAACTGAATTGCTGCCTCTTCACCCCCAAGCAATTTCTCCTAGCAAGACACTTGTAACACGAGATCAATATAATTCATTTCTCAGGGCTGTTCTGGCTAGCACAGTTTTATAATTGCTACACATGCAACCAGAATTGTGGGCTGATACATTATTGCTGAATAAACCTCACTTAAGTGCAAAGAAAAACAGGATGAATGCTAGAACTGGGTCAGACTTCTCCGCTATAAATAAATATATAAATAAATATATGTACGCATGTATGTATAAATAAACTGCTGACACAGCACTGGAAAAAACTGCTGGAGAACTTTCATTGCTGCCAGCAATGTCATCATAAATCAAACAGATTCTCAGAAACAACCCTGTGGTTAACCTATGTTGGGAGATTGAACAATAGCCCATTGTTGCCAGCAGAGGATTATTTAATACCACTTGACTTCACCTTGCACACTTAGTGAACCAGACTTTATACCTATTTCATATTCTTGCTTAGTTTAAGACGAGAACAAAACCAGACCAGAATTCCATCAAAATCAAAACAAAACAGACACCAGCCAGTACAAGGCTAAATGCAGCAGTCTCTCACTGATGGCTAGCAGTTATCCATCATGTTAAAGACAAGCGCTCCAACATCTTCACACCAAATTGACTGCTAGAAAACCGGGAACGGAGAGAAAAAGAGCACTGGAAAAAAGCTTAGTCCTGGAAAAGCTGCACTTCTGAATATTCCTGCAGAAACACAGCTCACAGTGGACGCACGAGGAAAAGCAGGAGATGCCAGGAGCTTGCAGGGCTGCCCGGCAAGCGCTGCAGCAGCCCCGCTGCAGCCGCCTGCTCTGCAGAACCCGTCTCCAGCAGGAAATCTGTCTCAGTTGCCTGCAAACAGATGCAAGAGCTGACGAAGCTCCTGAGTCCCTTGCCTAAAATTTCGCACACTTACCTCAGGTCTTTGTCTTGCTAGAACCAAGGTCCCACAAACACTCGGAAATTACTGGGGCTTTGCACTACTATTTTGGGGATGTTTTCCAAGTAGTAACTGAGAGCAAAAGAGATATAGGATGCTCAGGATCATGGAAACATCAGGTTTTCTACTATTTGAAGCAACATATTATAAATAGCCAAGTGTAGAAAACTCTTGAGAGAGGGGGAATGGGAGAAAAGATTAGTAAGCTAGTCACACACAGCAGGACTGTTGGGAGATCTGGAACAGCTCCCAGAAGCTCCAGAATCTTTGTTTCAAGCTCAAATCACAGACTTAAAAATAACATGATAGAAATATAATAAAAACATAGAAATAATGTAATAAAAAGCAATCATTTCTAACTTGCTGATATTAAAGGATGACTGTACTCACACACAGACAATTTGCAGACTTTTTGCCAAACAACGCGGAAAGATGGCCAAAGACATATTCCTAACATTTTATTTTCTTTGTGATGGAATTCATTCTGTAAGTTACTACCAGGAAAGAATAAAATAGTCAACTGTGAACAAACTGCAGGGCTATGATGCCCTGCTCTCTCTCTACATAAGAAACCAGAGACTCCCTGGCAGCCTTCCAGAGGCCAAACAAAAAGAGGTTGTAAACTTTAACCAACCTGCCTTCCTATAACCTAGCCACAGAGACTTATTTTCTGAAATTAAATCCTCTTGTCCTTCTGCCTCGTAAGAAAATAGGACCAACTTCTGGGAGTGCTTTAGATTTAAAGACTGACATGACCCAAAACCAAGCTCTCCTCCTCCTCCTCTTCTGGCTAACAAGGGCAACATCAGGAAGCACCTGCAGAACCAGCCAGAAAGGCTGGAGGGCAAAAAATCACCAGGAGCAGTGACAAGGAGTGCACAAACACAAGGAAGACGAGAAAAACGATGCTAAATACTCTTTCATGTTGGGGAGAAATACCCTCTCTTGAGGCTGAAGGGGGAAAACAAACAAACAAACAAAAAAACACACTGGGGAAATAGGGAAATTCTGAACCCAGCAATTTGCAGTCTCTCTTGGTACTGTGCCCTAGAATACCTGATTAGCAATGCATTGGAAATAGCTAAGGCAGCCCAACTAACGCATACAGAAGAAGGGTTCATTCCTAATACCCCAGTATTACTGCAATGGATCACTAACAACAACAAGCAAACAAACAAACAAACAAACAAAAAAATCATTACATCACTCCTCCCTCCCCCTGGGAAACCTTCCATGTTTATACAAGAAAAGCAAAGCACATTAGCAGGAGATATTCTTTCCCAGCCTCATCTCTTTCAGCATAGGTAGCACAGATTTCATAGATGGAGTAGAAAATGGGAAAAGAAAGGTGCATCGTTAGTTTCTGATAGAAAAAGCGTCTCTCTTGTACTTCCAGTCCTATATAATTACTAGCACTCATTTTGTAAGCACTATTGTTTTAAAAATGAATTTTGCCCTTATCTCAAATTTTAGCCCATTTGAGCACAGCTCTTCTGATGAACAATGTCCTCAGTGTGAAAAGCAAATGACTCTCCAAACGCGTGCAGGAAACCTCCCTTTCAGACGGGAGGTAGAAGCTGTTTTTTAAAGCAGTGCTGGGTACCCACAGGGTCTGGAAACCAGGCCAAAGGGAGGTGAAAGAGGGAGCAGCAGACCTAGATAATCCTGATGTTGAATAGAAGGAGGATAAAATAAAAATAGAATAAGCTGACCACTATGACACCCCATAAAAGGGTTTAAAGCTTTTTTTAATGAAGAGTTATCATTCTTAGCTCTTCCAAGTAACAGCAATCCAGTTGCCGTAAACATACTAGTGCAGGATCAAAATTAATGCTATAAAAGTGGTTTTAACTGACCAAACACCTGGGTTCTGCCAACACCCACTCCCCAAACACACAACCGCAATGTTTTAAATGCCTCAGGTTTTACATTTTTTCCCCCCAGTAACTTCCTTGTTCTTAAACATCTATCTACAAAGAGAATACTATCAATCCAAAAGCAAACATGCTTCTTGTTGTGTTTTTCATCTTTCTTATAAAAAGCTTTCATACATACTAAGTGGAGCTTTTTGATTCTATGCCCAGATACCTACATTACAAAACATGAGATGAAATTATAGGTGCACGGTGTGCCAAGAAAATCGGCACAGCACGGTTTGCCCAGGCTTTCTGAGAGAAAGCACGCATACTGTGTCGCTGTTATGATTTAGAATAGCTGGGCCTCCAAAGTCGTAACACTACTGGAGCAGAGTGCAAGGTGCCTGCAAACGCCTGCGGCGGCAAGCCAAGCCATCACCTTCCAGGCCGGGATGAAAGCACCGCTTGGGTTTCTGTTCAGCACGTCTCCCCCACAGCTTTATTTTGGTACAAAACAAAATCACGATGAAATGAAAGATAGCCTAAAAGGAGGGTGGAAGTAGACCAAGTATTGTAATGTAGTCCTCGTCATTACTCACTACGTAGCAGAAAGACCTTAGCTTCCAAGAAAAGGGGGATTTTCTGTGTCAAGGAGAAGAGAATACGACTCGGCATACTAAAGAGCTTCTTTTCCTTCTGGGGTTCAAACATTGCCAAGAAAGATTTATTGTTTCCCAAGGTCAATTTTTGGTAGATTAAAAAAAAGCAGACTGTGTGTACATGAACACACGTGCCTTGCTAGTTAGAGCCCTCGCTCCTACTTGTATCACTGGATTCTGCCTTCGGGAACCTGGAGAATCAGGACAGCACCCAAACAGCTTCTGGAGTCACACAGAGGGAAGGGCTATTCCAGGAGGGATGGAGATTCTCTTCTCTGGACACAGAGCAGGAAGAGATGACCGACACTCCACGAGTTACTGCTGAGCTATTATAGCCTGAGCCGAATTAAACCTCATCCTCGACATATTTTTTACTACATGTCTAAGCCAATCCTCAAGCCTGTTCTCAAGCCAAACAGCAAAGTGAACAGAGAAGAAAACTCAGGCTACTCTCTGCCCTTATCTCTGCATCACCTTCAGTTTGTTTTAGGTTTCTTACATCATTTCAACAAGATTTCTAACTGGTTCTTAAATTGGTGGTTACTATATTCTTCCAAGCGATCCCTGGTTGTTTTACAAAAACACTGGTACTGTTCCTACACTTTTCCACTTGCAGACTAGAGAGAAAATGTTTCTGAGTATAACAGTACGAATCCTACTCCACAGATCTCAATTTAATCTGAAGAAATCCTTGTACATTTTAGTAATACAGACTAAATTACTCATCTAAATTACTCAAAATACTATTTTTATTTTAAATTAGACTTCTCAGAGTTTAAATCAGAATGGGTTTTGATAGAAAGTTATCTTTCCTTTTCAAAGGTCTGTTTCTACCCACGTAATAATTTCCTTCAGAAGAGACAGTGATCAAAACACCTCCCACAACATTTCTGAAATCAGTACTTTTATGTGCAGCAATTATATTTTTCTGGACTTGCATTTGCCTAAATTTACCTGTAATAATTCATCTTGGTAATATGATTTCCTTTTTTCTTTCTTTCTCACCGCAATCACACTACAAAAATGGATGAACCAGCAGTTTTTCTAACAATTTCTTAAATTCCTTCCTGTTAAGTGCTACTAGCTAGTTACTAGACACTGCTTATCTGTCTAAATATGTTTAAGGTTTAACATAGAACATATTTATATTCTATTTACATTGCTTTTATTTTTGTTTGAGAGCTTAGGTATCTATAATACCCAAATCGCTGGGCTACATAATGTTTTACTATTTGTCAGTGACAAAATACAAATTCCAGCACCACTATAAGCTGAGAGTGGGAGAGTCAAGCGGGAGCTGGATTAATTCCATTTTATTACACTATTTCAGCACTGCAGAGACATAATTCCCAAAGACCTTACCTTCCTCATGCATCGCCATGCCTCCTCCTTGTATATTCTTAAGATAAACCAATCCACTTCTCCACAGGCTTTTCTGCACCATTCAGTTTAACACCCATTTGTTTCAGTTGTTAATTTGCACAAGCTTCTCTCAGGAAGCGCATAGGTGGGGAATTTCAGCTTGGAAAAATTAAGGTCAAGTGTCTGTTCATGTGGGGTGACCCTGAGAGATCAAATTAAATTTGCACAGGCAATTTCAAATCTTTAAGGGCTTCACTGCCCAGTATAAATCTCATTCCTTGAAGATGTAGCCCTTTGAATATAACATAAATCTAACAGTCAGTGGTGTAAATTAGGTCTCATGCCCTAGTTTAATTATACCTGCAGATAAACCATACAATAAAACCACAACTGTAAAGTCTGCTGCTTTCCTCATTTCCTCTCACAGCCCTTTCCACCAGCAGTGGAAAGCAAAGCAGCCAATCCTTTAGCCATCAAAACCAATGAAGCATTTGTAAACAACAGCTATGCATGTGCATTGAGCGGGCTCAGGTTTTTTATCACAGCAGCCATCTCGGTACCCAGTGACAGATGGCCTATGCTCTTCACTGATAATAAAAATCAAAGAGAGACGAGGAAAAAAAACATTTGTTTTGGGCTTAGCCCAAACAATATGTACCATATTGAGCTCACTGGAGTTATCACAACTACTTGTTACCAAAAAGAACCCATCTCAAGTCCAAGAGAAAGAAGTTCTCATTCTGTTTCAAGTCTGATGCAACGGTCCATTTTCTTAGCCAAAACTGATTTTTCATTGGAATCTTACACTGAGTGCACAGAAAACATTACTGCTAAGAGTTTTGGCTGTGTCTCTGTGGGATTGGCTGGTCTCAAAACTTGGCCAAAACTCCCCAACACAACATGAAGCTAATACAGAGGTAGATGAATTGGTGATTACAGCTCAGTCAACTGCGTAGAGCAGAGTCTCTCTTCTTGAGAAGTAACAAAAATTATTCTTAACCATTTCCCTTCTAAGGTGTTTTCCTATAGAATTCCTCTGGTTGAACTTCCCTAGAAACTTTGGGATAGGAGAAGAAAGGCTTCTTTCAATATGCTTTTGACTACAGCATGCAACCATGGATATCATTGGTGAAACAACTGGAAGTCTTCCAACAAACTTCAGCTGTGATGAAGCACGGACCCCTTTTTCATTCAAACTGATGTCTTGAATTGTTTTATCCTCTCTTTTTAAATATATAAAAAAAAAAAAGAAAAAAAGTTTGGCAAGCTTCTCAAAATAGCTTTGGCAAGTTAGCCTTGGCTAGCCAAACCAAGTCAGGTCTCTTTGCTAACAACATAAACTTCAGTGGCCCAACTAATACTCAGATTCAACGATCCCAAGACAAGAAAAAATGGGAAGCTGTGACAACTCGAGACACCTTGAGAAAATCTGCACAAAGCTAAAGTTAACAGGAGAAAGCTGCACTTGATCAGCAGCTTCAGCATCAAACACTGAAACAGAAGTTTCCAAGGATAGTCTCTAGACCTACCCAAGCAAGGCAAAGAGCCAACCTATGCTTGGGTTGGCAGAGTCAAAGCTTTGAGGGCGTACCCACTTGTACAAACACACACACATTTGTAAATTTAACTTCTATTTAAAAAAAAAAAAATCGGTACAAAAACATTTTATAATATTTATATGACTGCACACATTTTCGGTTTAGAAACAAGATGTATTTATTCACTGTTTTTGCAGGGCTGGACAAAGGACAGTATTTATTAGGTCTCTGACAAAGTCTTTTGTGCTGCTAATCACATCAACTTCCTTGATATATTAAGCCTATTAAGCCTAATTAGGTAAAGATGTATATGCTAAGTGAATCACCTTCTATCTGTCTAATGGAAACCAAGTGGTAATTTAAGTGGAGTCATCTGTTTAAAAGAGAGAGAAACTGAACCAAACCCAAGACCAACAGATGTTGTAGGAGGGTCAATGACTAGCAGTGTTGGATCCAAGACTTTTAAAATAGAAACTTATAGGAATATTTGAACTCACTTGAACATTTCTCTCTTCTTAAATATGTAAATACAGCATTTAATATCATTTGTTTTCTTTTTAATATTACACGTACAATTACTTATACGAAGGACCATTTCTGTGTTATGTAAGCATGTTCACTCCACCCCACCTCGAGGCTTCTTGGTCTAGGGAACAGTCAAACTGCTAACATCAGTAGATGATTTAAAATCAACCGCCTAAAATAGTCCCAGTGCATTTATATTGGCTGGGATGATTTGCCTTATGTGTTTTTATATGCTGTTCTCAAGTACTGGATGGTTTTTAATATTAATGGCATATGATTATGTTGAACACCACACTGGCCAATGTAACTACGCCAGACTAGAGAGGCTTTTAAACACAACAACAAAAGGAATGCTCATTTGTGGTTAAGCTCCCAACTGCAGTTTGAGTTCCTGGCCGATGCCACTGCGATACCTTGCGTAAGTCCCTTCTTGTACCTTAGCTGTGAAACAGGGTAACTTCTTTCTTTTTTTCCTTTCTACCCTTTCTCTGTTCTGTGTATTTTAGTCTGCAAGAGCAACAACTCTCACATGCAGGGACCATAATGACGGTACCCCAAAGGCCCACCCTGAAGAGAGGCAGCTCCTCAGATGATGATGCCTGGGGCACACAAGGGCAGCCGCACTGCATCAGGTTGGGCTGCTGCTGGATGATCACTGCTACTGGATGAGTGGAGCATTTAGAGGCAGATCCCGTCCTCCCTCGGACTACCATGGCCCCAGATAGAGTCACAAAGTGAAGGCTGCCCCTCCTGCTTCTCTTCCTATAGTTTCAGCAGCCCAGGAACATTCGTGTTTTGACATGTCTTCAGAGGGGGAGGAGGAGGAGGAGGAGGAGGGGCGACAGAAGGCACGGTCTTTGGGTCTTGGTAAGAGAGGGAGTACGCTTTCATTTAGTCTCCAACTTTTCCAACACCTGAAAAGATTCCAAGGTGAAAAGATTCCTTTCCACTACTCCAGTGCACTCTTCCTCCCTGATACTCTGCTTCAAATGGAAGTACTGGAATTTCAGTGAGATCGCTCTAGCAGCACGTCTGCTAGGAAAGGTTTCAACTTTGATGCACCTAACTTCAGTGGAGTACAGAAATTAGCCATTTATCTTAGAAAGCTTTTTGGTTGCTTCTGGCGCACACACACTAATGTAAAAGAAAAAGCAAAGATGATGGTGTAACAGCCATTTCCCCCGCTTAAATAAAAATCAAATAAAGCCAAACAAAAATCTTTTGAGTAGCACTTTGTGCACATGTTGTTCACTTAATCGCCTTTTCTGTGATCTGTTCTACAGGGTAGTTACCTCCATACAACTGTTCTACATCCTCTTGCTGCACATTCACCGGGCATTTCCATTCCCCACCTAACGTAAACAGTCTGCGCACGGGAACGATGTAGGTCGAGTTTCAAATTTTGCTTTCATCATGGATTTATCTTTGAAGTGCCAGACAAAACAGGCTTTATGTAGTTTAATAAAAGATTGAGTTATCTCGATTTGCAGACCTTGCATCCACTTGCATACCTGCGCACACATAAACAAAACGGCTTCATCTCAGGAACAGCAACTGATCTGAAGACTATGTAACAGCTTAGTTAATCAATTGATAAAGCCATACTTCATGCTTCATTTCATCCTAAGAAGCTAGATTTTATAGAATATATGCCATGTTACCTAAAATTCCTTGAAGATTTCTGCTCTTAATATGCAAATAGACAGTCATGCAAACAAGCATGCAAATATTGCCAACATTAAGAACTCAGAAGTCATTATTCAGTTCCCAAATAGTGAAGAAATCAATGAAATTAAAAATACATCCATATATAAACCAAACCTTCCCAGATGTGACCCTGGGCCATGTGCTCTAGGTGTCCCTGCTGGAGCAGGGGGGGGTTGGACTAGGTGATCCCTGGAAGTCCCTTCCAACCTCAACCATGCTGTGATTCCGTGATTGTATATATAAACACACACACACACACACACACACACACACAAACTCTAAACACTTTGTATGTATTTGTAAAGGTTCTGCCTTCAGCTTATGCTTCCTGACTACTATCTGCAGGCAAGCGTTAGAAATCTGAGGTAAAATCACTAGCAATTCACTTAAACAGGAAGCCTCTCCTCTCTGCTAGGATTTCATTTTGCCTTTTTACTTTTAATAACCTACTGAGAGGAGTATTACATGATGCAAGTGGCTGAGTAACCAGAGCTTGATTAGCCCTCGCTTGCGAGATCAGCTAGGGCAACTGTGTGCTAACTTGAACCATCTTCAATTCCACTTCTCCAGGGTAGTTTAATATTCCTCACGGCTTTATCTTCCAGGCCTGAGAGAGTGTACATGCTCAATTCCTGCAAGAGAGGCGAGGAACTATCACCCATGAAGCTGGAGTAACCTCCCAGCTGGAGAGCATGATCTCTAGAGGTCCCTTCCAACCTCAACCCTTCTGTGATTCTGTGTGTGTTCAGATGGTAGATTTGTTTTTTGATATAACTCCATTTCCTGTGATCCAAGAGCGGATACTTCAGGAACAGACCACAAAATACCATCATAGCTTGTAACACTGCTCTGTAGGCCAGATGTGGCTATGTCAAAGCCACTGTGCCTACATAATATCCTACAGCTTGTACAGAACTTAACATGGAGTATGTTGAACAATTTTAACAATGTACGTATACATAAATTCACATTTGCCCAGTTACCAAACTTTGCATTGACAACTGTTTAAAGTAGTTGCTAAACTGGAGTTTATACCTAGGCATCTTGCTTAATTCTCCTCAAGTTAGCCTTTCCCTGCGATTCTGCCTAATCTCTCTCAACTTGTTTAGGCACTGGCTGCTGCAGCGTCCCGCGGCACTGACTACTCCTACAACGATTTTCTGGCTTCATTTTTAACTTTTCTATCTGATGATTTTATTTCACTGCAGCTGGGGAGATGAGTGACACAATACACTGGAAATTAAATTCTGTAGTTTTCCTATGTTTGCCTGCTGTAATATTATCATCTTTGCAGTCAGAAATGCTATTAACATTTTAAGGCTGCTTAATGATCTAGATTGATGAAGGATGTGCCTAGTTTTCGTCCAATTTATAGAAAACGGGCATTCTCCATCACGGAGTCCAGCATCCAATTGCTTCCACATGCTTGTACTACAGCATCTGGAAAAAGACTGAGGATTAAATTAATAGGGATACTTAATCTTCTATATGCCCTTCTTAATATTCCTCCCCATCCCTCAGACTATTACTGTGCAAGGTTACAAGTGCTATGTGCAAGATTAGTAACTAGTTCATGGTGGGTTTTTTGATTTTTATTGATTTTATATATCCTTTAAAATCCCCAATGCTGTCTTCTCCAATTTAGGAATCATGGAAGGTTTTAACCATTGTTTCCATCCTTGACCAGAAAGTCAGATGATGTTTGTCAGTCTTTTAACATAAAATTTTCAACATCATTATTCAATTAAAAATAAAGCCAAAATTTCTCTCTCCACTGCGTACCAATGTGAAAGAATGCTATTATCACTCAATTCCTCTTTAGGGGTTTGCCTTTCAGGGTGCATTAGTTCCTATGTTACACCAGGAAGCGCAGAAATTGTTTCCATAGACTACAGAATGCCATAAAGATGAAAGAGGAAAAAAAAAGGTGCTAAGGAGTGATCATATATTAAATAAGGCAGATTTTTAAAAGAAAATTGGAAACTTGAATTCTCTTTAGGTAAAAAATAAATAAATCACCTGCTTTTAGAATACTCTTTTTTTTCCAAAAGAGCAACATTTTTAAAATTACGACCATTTGCAAAGCATATATGAGAACAGGAAGAGTTAGAACCCAGTTATCAACTTATGTTTCAATCTAAAAAGCCCCGCTGCACAGAAGTCCTTCTTGTGACATTTCCTTTGGACTCGCGCTGTCCTCGGGCCGATCCGAGGACGGGGCTCACAACTGCACAGGAGCATAAGCAAGTCCCTGTGAAACGCGGGGCGAAAGCGAGGCACTAAATGACAGTATCAACGATGCTATGCAGTTTGCATGCGGATATGTCAAGAGCAGCTTGGCTGATCTAAATTAGGAGGAAGAGCGACTCAAAGACCAGCAATGCGAGCAGCATTCAGCTCTTCTAAAACCCCTTCCTCTCTCTCGGGCTACTTAACACACACTGCAGCCTTTTCATACCCTGCCATCACATGTACAGACTCCGACGGCCACTTATAGTGACAGAAAGGCTGTGATACAAGTAACACATCCATGTTCCTACGCAAAAGTGCATCACATCAGCCAAAAGGAAAAAAAAAATCCTCTCAAAAGCATACAGCTGTGAGAGAGCTTAGTGCCTCTGCCGGCCCTGATGGAGCGAGGCTGGAATGTTGGATCACTGCGACTCCAGTATGTTTTGATTAAAAGGCTGGCTTCAAAGCTCACTAAGTCAACGGAGAGACTCTGATCAACTTTAACGGGCTCTGGAGCAGGTCCTAAATCTTCCTGCACTGGATGCACTGGGAGTTCTTTATTAGGAATGGCATGATTACACTTTAACTTGTGATACAATAAAGCATCACATTTAATAACGGAGGAATTACGGTGCGAGGAGAGCAGAAATGGAATAGAGCAAACTGACCAAACAGATAAACCTCCTAGCCCTCCTTAGGATAAACCTCCCAGGCAGGAAACCAAAACAGAATTCAGGCCCATAAAAAAATAAAAAGTTTGGAAAAGTCATGAATTTGTTGTTTTTCAGTTCTCAATGCGAGCAAAGTTACATGCTTAAGAAAATGGTGAGTTGAGACAAGATGAGGAGCTGGATGTTAACATTTAATTGCATTTAAGTGTTTAACTTCTGTCTATTTGCACTAATGATGAAGGGAAGATCCTTAAGCTACAAAAACACCCACGTATGTGTGTCAGCCCACAAAGCGTTTGCAAGCTGGCTTTTCATCTGCGTTTAGGAAGGCAGTGCTGCTAGGACAAAATCTTCCTGCCACAGACAAAGATACAACTGTATCTCAAGAAAAAGGAGAGACAAGTAAGAGAAACAACCACATTAAATTTTAGCCTCTCTAAATTTTAGATATGCAAACCATAGTAAACAGAGCTCAGATTCAGCAAAGGTTGTGGGTCATGCCCTTCGTATCAGAATTATTCACTTAAAGAGTGAATAAGGCCCTCACCTGCATTTGTATGGAAACACATCCTGAACACGACCAAACACTTGCAGATTACACAGACTTCCACAGAGATTTCTCTACCATATCTAACATGCAAAGTTCATATATTTTTGAGTAAATCAGCAGCAGTAAAATTATATACAAAACCTTTTGCAAATGGGAACTGGTAGTTGATGAAAACCAAACAGCAATAGCAAGAACAGCAAACATCACTAACAGGACCTAGACATACCACCCTCCACTCTGTTCAGCCAGTCCCTATTTAACAGGGTTCCAGGCAAACTTGTTTCTAATGTGAGTATGAGCAGCAGCAATGTTTTATTGCAACTGCTACAGAAAATTATTTAGCCAGAAGAAAACATGACATCACTTACATAAGCATTGCAAAACATGTCTCCACCTTTTTGGAAAGCCACCACAGATAAAACCTTTGAGCTTTTTCTCTCCTGTCAAGTTTTGTATGGAGCAATCAGTGAAAAATATATCACACATATCATATACTTACAGTTTTATTGAATGAGGGATCTATACATTTAAGAATCAAAGACATTGTAGGTGGAAGAGAGAAAAAGCAGATTACCGTAGCTAGAAGTTAAAAGAACAACTGCATATTTGCCCAAACAAGAGAGCTTCCTTCAGACTTTGCTTTTCAAGAGCAGCTCTGATTGCTAGTGGGTAACTTGAGAAGCACAGTAGGATCTATTTTTAGGGTCGATGTTTTGACACATTTTTTTAAAAAAAATTATTTTAGAAAGTGGTCCAAGCTGCTTGTAAACTAAATATAAAAAAGTGAAACAATTCCCTGTTCAGTGCTGCGCAGCATGCTCAGATTTCTGCATTTTGTTCTTGGGCCCTACTCAGAGTACAAGGGATCATATTTTCAAATATAAGTGTGCAAATGTGCGTATACTTGGAATGAATATTGTTTTGGAGAATTGTTAGGCTCACATTAAAGGGTGTTGTATCTCTCACTACTATGCAACTTCTGTATAAACACAGAAATTTCCATTTAAATCTCTGCAGCTTCAAATTTAGCAGTAGATAATATTACTTTTAATGTTCCATAGAATTGAAAAAAAAAAATTATAAAATGTTGGTGGTGACCTTGCTAATACTAGTGTCTATACTTAATTATGGTCAGGTACGACTGCCTGATTCTTCTTATTGAGCTGTAGCAGGTTCTGCAGGATCCAGTTCGGCTGATAAAACCATCTTCTCAATTACTTGTTAAGATGAAAAAAATGCCTAGGAACGATTTTTTTTGCTGCTGCAACCTTAATCCATCCCCCTGGTGTTTGTATATTATGAAACAATCTTTAATTACATTATCACAAGCTATATATATATATGAAATCACAAGACCAACATTTCACTCCACGCACAAGAAGAATGGAAAATGCTGTATATAGGTACATTAACCTAATGCTGTTTTTCCTCCCAAAATCAAATTAAAGAATATTTCAGTAGTGATCCAACTTCTTTCATGCTTCGGCTGAACCCCAGGCCGCCTCCTGCTGCAACCCAGGCGCTAATGCCCACTGATAAAGGAGCACCAGAAAACCAGCGCACGCTCAGGGGGCCTACCAAGAAACATCATATCCTTAACGCAGGACGCAGCTCTGCAAGGATTCAGCGGGGTGGGGAAAGCCCTTCATGTAGCATAGAGTTTAGAGAGAAAAAGGCGGCCAATTGAGAACGCCGAACCCTAACTTTGGCCATCATCTGCAGCAAAAATGCCATTTGGCCATGGTCAGTGTGCTGTCAGGAATACCACCCGTTTGCCTACTCCAAAGGAATTTCTCTATTTTTAGCCTTTCAGCTACTTTCAGATAAAATTCCTGCAGATAGGACTAGCTGTATGGGTCAGATAACATACAAACCTGAAACCACAGATGAGCTCATACAACTACAAAGAAAGAAGGGCCTGTTACTTAAAACACGGCTAAAATTTAACCCAGATCCACTAAAATGAAACAGGGTGTTTTACAGACTCATTACAAGACATAAAACAATAGTCACTATAAATTCATGGTGTACTTATTTGTAAGGATGTAACTAGAGTAATTAATAACCAAAAGTAACCAAAGTAGACTATGTCCAAGACGGAACAACACCAAAGTTTTTCCAGGGTCATTTGAGATTTTACAAGCAGCACCAAGAATCTAATTTAACTTGAGATTTCTTTGTCTGAGTTGACATAGAGGAGATAAAATTTTAGAAGACATAGACTTTTTAGAAAGACCTTCTTTTTGTAAGCACACTTACCGCAGATCTCGGTGAGCACTGCACAGTGATGCCTCTTTGGGCAAAATGCACTAAACTTTGCTATTTTCTGCTAGACTCCCCCTTAGTGTCACCCTACATAGAGGGGAAAACAGCTGCTCCCTGCTATTTATTGCCACGAAGTACAAGTTTTTCTTATGCATTGCAGAGAAATGTATAAGGAACAGATACGTCACAGACAAATCAACAGAGGTTGGGGAGTACAGTCTGGATGTCTTGCCCTTTCCTTTCAGTTTGCAGAACACGGTTGGGTATTTCTTCTAAACAAACCCTCGTGCAAGGCTACCACATACAAGGCTTCCACTCGTGGATAAAAACCACCTTGAAAGCTACTTTCCCTCCAAACTCCGACTGTTTGCTACTGAATTAACAGATAGGACACATAAGTGAAAACAACTTTAAGCTCAAAGAAATTCCTTACCTCTCCCCAGCCACCACCATGGAATCACAATGGCAGATCACAAATGAAGCCACCCATTTCTCTCCCTCTCTTCAGAACACCAACACACGCAAATCATATTTCCATATTTCTTGGTAATTACATAGCTTCTGCCTGTCATCTAATTTTCCAAGCACATCTAGCATTGATATAAAAGGGTTACAAAGAATTTAACTGTTCATTTGCAATTATAGAACAAGTTTGATTTTTTTTTTGGCTTTGTGTCACTTAAAAGGAAAAACTCCATTTGCCATCAAGAATGAAAACCAAGACAGCGCAACATTTTCTCTTGTTCTCTCCATGGAATTGTAGGTGGAGTTACACAAACACCAGAACAATGATCAAAGGGAAATCCTGTGACTGTAATACACTCAAGTATTAAAGGAAGAGAGTCTTTTATCTATTGTAGAGGAAAGAAGGAGAGCATTGAGACATGTGTAACATATACAAACAAGAATCAAAACCCAAAGGAATACCAAAAGAGACTGAAATCAAATCTGCTTTTTCATATTCTGTTAAAAACACAACGAAGAACCAAAAAACGCAACCCAAAGCAAAACTTACGCTCCATCACCTGGAAGGACCAGGCGTCCAACTCTGTTTTAAGCCATATTTTTCCCCCCATCCCATGAAACGAGCACTGTTCAGGAGCATACCAGGTCCTCATTCACAGGCAGCCTAACTGAAGCCTACCTTGTCTTCCACTCTGTTCAGCCTGGCACCAACCGTGTTATTCCCTCGGTCTTTGCTTTTTTCTGTGCAACAAGAAACATTTGCAAATTAATATATGGTGTTATAACAAAATAGCAGTAAGCCACAACAGGGTGTGTTTAACAAGCCCACCAACGCAGTGTAACTGAACACCTTTGCCAGGCTGGTAGTTTTATTTCCTAAAAGCGGCTTTTTGTTTCTTTTTATAGCATTAGCCCGAGCCATGGCTTTTAATAGCCCTTAGGTTTAAGGCACTTTCAACCCTAATTTTATGCTTTAACCTGGAAGAACAAAACAGTTCCCAGTTTAGTTAATGCTTTAATTGCAGTTTAAAAACAATCTGGTGCTGTGCAAAAGGCTCCACAGCCAACCTGAACAATGTGCTTGTATAACGTTGTCTTCTTTTCCTATAAATTATATAGAAACTCAGGCCTGAAATGACATTAACAGAGTTCTGAATAGTCAGCCTTGTCTCAAGTCAACCTTAGTACCTTGTGCTCTTTTTACAGTTTCCTTTCAAAGCTATCACTGCTGCATGAATATAACTGATTTCATAGAAACTCTGCAATAACATGCCATTTTACTGAAAAAAATATTGAGTCTCAGATAGATTAGAGTCTATATTTTGAAAACTGAAAGTAGGTACTTAAAATATGTAAATAAAAATAGCCCTATTTTAAGGGTGATGGTGGCTAACTATTACTGTTGATACCTAAGCTTCAGACCACAACAGGTTAGCAATGTCAAAAATCTGGCGACAAAATAAGAAGTTTTTACAAGTATTTTTCACTAATTATATCTTAATCAGATTAACTTTAGACACATCCCTTATATTCCGTTTTGAGATCCATGCTTCAAGTCTTACTGATTGATGATTAAAACAGACATAGAGGTAAAGAGTATTAGTTCCATGGAGGCTGCCATGGAAAACCCCACATTATTACAGGACTGTGCAAGGAAAAAGAAGAGGCAGTCTATTTAGCATTAGTCTATTCATGCTTCTCCATCACAATTTTAGTGGTAGTGCTCTCAACTTTGTATTTTGTATTTGCTGTAGTGTTATAGCAATAGGGCGTAAGCTAATTTACCTGAAACAGAGATAAAAAGAGATGGTTTCCCTATAGATTGATCCAACCTGTAAATAAACAAAAAGAAAAGAAAAGCAAGAGACATTGTTAGCTTTGATCAGTCTGAAATAACATCCTTCCTTTCTCTAGCTGGAAATGTGAGGGTGCTTCACAAAAGTGAAGTTCAAGTAGTTCTGCTTAGTAGTCTTAAGTGAAATAGCCACTTTGGATTAAGAATGGCAGGAAGTTAAAAAGTACTAACAAAAAAGACACCGGACATACTGGTCTTCAGGTTTTTTAATGACTGTTGACTTGCCACCGCTCGCACTCCGTTTACCCTTGGAGCGTGACGCTCCCAGAGCGGGCGCCCTATTCCCCGCTTTCCTGGGGTACAGCACCCTACACCATAAGGAGGTTATGGGCTCTAGTCAAACTAGCGTGCACTAAAGCAATGTAAGTGATATAACAAAACCGGTAGGTCCTGGTACCCAGAAGTTTAACACCTCTCCCTTTTCCATCCTCTCTAAATAGAAACCTTCACCTCAATCCCATATTCAAATTCAGTAATTTTGTACAATGTTACCAAAACACCACTTTTAACACTACCAGATTTTGATGCACAGCCTTAAATCGCTGCCTTTTTACTCCCACCCGTCCGCCGGCGCTCACGGGTAGGGACATGGAGCGTCACTGTCCTACCTCCTCTGCAGCTCCTTGATTCGCACCATCAGGTTGAGGTGGCCCTGAGAGTACTGCTCAATAACATCTCGCACATCGTAAGGCTTTCTAGCTTGCTGTGAACCAAAGCACAGAAACATGCCATTGAGGCACAAGAACAAACCAATGAGCCACGTTCAGACTTGTTTTCAAGAGTAAACTGCAAGCTTTTTTTAATCTGTTTACCAAAACACAATATAAGCATTTGAAACACTTCATATATTGATTGTGGAATAATGATGATGGTCCTGATTTGATTCTCCCTTTTTGGTACCACAGGTCTACCACATGCTTTTCAAGAGATTATCAACAGAATTTGAGGTCAAAGAAAAAAAAGAAAAAGTATACCTTGCACTTTTCTCAAAAGTTTGTGGTGATTCTAGTTTCTTGCAGAAATAAGTTCTATACTCATGGGCCACTGGCCAGGAAAGAGCTGTATTTTGCTGGTACGCATCTTTATTCTGAGTCAGCAACAAGAAGGCCTTAGTCTTTAGCTCAGCTCTTAATGGAAGAAGCTTAAACCAGAGCCCCGGTTGAAGGTGCATGATTGATTTTCTTTTCCAGAAAGACTGGCTCCACATTCAAATCTACTTGGGAATTCTGGGATAATATTGATGCAAGAAACAACTGGGGAGAAAGTCCTATACCAGTAATTTGCAAGATCCTGGATATAATAATAATAATAAAAGCAGCATCTCTCCTTAGAAAATAAGTATTTTATAACTGATAAAGTTTAGCCAGAAGTAACAACGTTTTACTCTGCGGGTTTCAGAGTGAATGTCTCCATGCAAGTTGTACAGAATACAGTTCTGTTCACCCAGCACCTACATTTTGCATTACAGAGTCTACTTTGCAGTCCTCTTTAATTGGTCTTCAATGCAATTTTCCTATATTTAATTGCATGACCTCTGAGATGTATAGGCCTGCTATTAATGTGCGCATACTTTGAGCTGATTGACACGAGAAACGTGGAAAGGGGAGGAAAGAGCTCTCTGCTACAATCTTTTCTGAGGTTTTACACGTGACTTGGGGGGCTTGGATTTGATTCACACTCAGGTTCTCTCTCACACTTTAGCACAGTACCCTACACCTGAGGCTACCAGCTACTTTAGAGAGGGTAGTCTGCAACTCCTCTTAGCTCTGGCTGCCATCTTTCCACAGATTCTTGTTCCCAGGATTTATCCTACGTTTCTGAAGACCTGCTCGGTCTTCCACAGCTGCCGTTTGGCCGTGCTCATTTCAAAAGCCATCTGACTCCCGCTTTGATAACTCAGCATAGAGAGGGCCTGCAGCCTGAAGAGGCAGGCACCAGCATTATCTTGCTAGGTGGGTTCATTTGGCCTGGGTTCATTTAAAATATTAGCTCTTCCACATAACAAGTTGGGTTTCCTTTTCAAGTTTGTTTGTCACATAGCATTTGCTATTCAACTACATGTGACCCTTTACTATTTGCACAAAAGTAAGAATTAAATCAATGTGATATCCCCAGAATTTGGCAATTCTGGCAGAGTCAGATCTTTGAATGCTCTGATTTAAAATACATTTACTTTCATAGTTTGAATTCAACCCATTGCTGAAGACAAACCTATGGGAATCTTGCAGCCTTCAGTACAACCAGAAGCTAATAAAGTAAAATAAATTTGGTCATGGCCATCTGTAATGTATTAATGCTTTGAGAGATATTGGAGAAATGCTTATAGTGAATGCATTTAAAGCATTTCTTCCCCAAATCAGCATGCTTTCAGAAAGCCACAGTCATCACCTGGTTTTGCACTTCTGCAAGCCAGCTCTCACTCTGAGAGAACAGGCCCAGCTGCAGCTCCACAAGCGTTCATAGCTCACATGGAGAGATGAATCATTTAAACGACCAGAAAAGCAATTTAGTAAGAATAATTATACTGGGCTTCATCCTGCACTCCTCATACTCTGATGCAGGTGTCTGATAATAGAAGCAATAGGTGCAAGAGAAAAAAAAAATATGCTGATGATCATGATGCTGATGTTGACAACCAAAAACTTTGTTAGTTTTGTAAAAGGAAAAACTGCAAAGTCAAGGGATGACTACTGAAGAAATAAACAGGAAAACCAACCAAAACTTTCCCTAACTTAATTCACCTCTCAGCTAATTAACCAACAGTCATGGCAAAAATAAACAAACAAACCAAAAAAAAGCCCCAAACACCTTAAATGAGTTTGAATTTCCCCTACTACACACAAAAACACATTTTGCAAAAGCTCCAAGAGCCAACGACAAACATTAAATATGTGCACAGCTGCATATTGCTCCCTAGTAGCTGCGTGCACAGACAGCTCTCCAAGAGTTAGACCGAGGAAAGGGAGATGGGAATCAATGTGAGGGGAATTTCTGGGAAATGCAACCAAACAGTAGCCAAATAAAATGGGTATAACAGCCTTTGATGCGCAGGGCACTTTCAACTGTATTGTTTGCTAGAGCTCAGTGCTGAGATTAAAGACGATTACACACTGAATTTGTGATTCATACCCATGACAAATAATTACATAAGATGATGAATTATAAGGCTATAAATGCAGGAGTTTCCGGTGACATTATTACAGAGTAGGCAACAGTTACTCATGTTATATGTGGAACCACAAGCTGTATTTTTAGTTTGTGGTATGTATAGAATATTGGTCAATATGAAGAGTTCAACACAAAATTAAAAAAAAATCAGAAGTAAAATGATTTAACTCATCAGGAAGTGAAGAATGTACATGGAAAGAAAAAAAACATTTCAAAATCTTTCAAAATGACAATGATGGGAAAACAGATCGAGTCTCTGGTCTTTGGATCTGTGTTAGATATCATAGTTATATCCATATGCCTAAGTCTTAAGAAACTTAGTATTTTCTTAACTGGAAGACAAATACTATTCGCCCTTGAATTCACCTAATGGAAACAACCAACTATGGAAAATATGCCCTCTGAAAATCAGTTGTAAAGTAAGGGAATTAGACTATGCTGAAGACATCTGACCCTAGTGCCCCTCAACATCCTAGGCACCCCTTCCTTGCAGCACTGACACGCAAGGCTTGTGCTGAGTACTCGCAGCAGCAGCTTTCCTCCATAGACTAAAAACCCTACAGACTTGGCTTTACAGGAGCATGAACACATCCGTAAAAGTGGTATCTAGTCTCTATAATGTTACACCGGGTTCTTGCAGGGACATCATGCTATGGACTGTATTCAAACCTGCACTTTGAAATGGAGCACACATTTCTCTGCTTCTTTTAAAAGGGAAATGATGGACATGTGTGATGTTTCACACAATTTCACACATTATTTTTCATGCCCTCTGAAATTTCCCTATATCCCTGCTTCATTTCTCTTTTAAAATATCTTTTATTTTCAAACATGAAGCCTGTGCTTTCTAGTTGACATTAGTTCTTGTGGCACCATCACCATCTGCCATTGATGGATTGATCTCTCACAAAAGCCATCTACATAAAATTAGGCATACAGGTGTACCCTGTACCCTCCAAGCAGCAGGTATACTGTAAGACCCACACTGAAGTGGGACCTATTAAAATCTTCCTGCTCTTCCCCTTCCTATGCTTTCCCCCTCAGAAGCTCTGGAGGCATCTCAAAAAACAAAAACAAAACAAAACAAACAAACAAAACCTCTTTTGGCTGCTGACCTTGCAACTCTTTATGTTCCAGTTATTTTTAAACAGAAATAAACCAATGGACTACAGTTGAAATTACTTAAAGATTAACCTTTAAGAATACTTAAAGTAAAGCAGACATTGTTGTGCTGACTAGTGGAAGTTGTATAGTCATTACTTGGCACATGTTTAAACATTTTAATTTCTTATGACTATTTATGTGCTCACAATAGAACAAAGTAGATTTACAACATTCGCACAAGGCGAGAATAATGACAGTGGTTATCTCCTAATTAAGGGAGATAAAAAAAAAAAAAACAACACCTTATGGCTAGAATTTCAAGGTGACTTTGTTCATTAACTTACACAGGTGCTTTTGAAAACTGTACCTTTCAGTGCTCTCTGAATTTTTCAACTCTGTTATAACCCCGTGTTCAGAGATTAGGCAGAAGTATCGGATATCTCCCTATAAATTCTCTTCGGAATATTCTGCTTCTGACAAACAGCTGCGTATTTGTATGCAGTAGTGACTTACAGAGTACTTCTGCTTTATCTAAACTTTTACTTCATTGGTAACAGTTAATATTAATAGCTCAGGATGAAGTGAAACTGCTAAAAAGGACAGGAGACAACCTTATTGAGGGATTTTGTAGATGGCCAGGAGCAGCCCTCTTGCAGATGAGAGAGTGTAGAGTACAACTGAGAAGCCAGATTAGCAAAGGGGATACCGAGTACCAACAAGTTTTAAGCATGAACTGAATAGTCCCATTCTCCTCAGTCAAACGCTTTTTCAGCTTCTATCAAGTCATCTGCCGCAGGGGAGTTTCGTTTATTTGCCAGGTGGATAATGTTGCACAGAGCGTTCAGGCATTTTCCAAGTCTGTTTTTGACAAATCCCACTTGGGAGGTAGATATATAATGTGTAGAATTCTTGTCTCGAAGTAATTTAGTTAATACCATGGCAAATATTTTATGATCCAAATTTATGAGAGCAATGATTCAGTAATTACTGTGGACCAAAGGATCACAGCCGGGTTTTAGAATGAGAGTAAATTAAAGTTTAATGTAACTGGCCACCTTTGGGCTGTTTTTCAGAGAGTAGCAAAGGAGGTATCAGAGGAGTGGAACACACCTCCTTCCAGGTAACAGCTCCTGACCACCAGACACCGAGGAGTTCTCTGAAAATGACTGCAAAAATTATTTTCAAGCAGTCTGAACACTGTGTCTTTCTTCATTTTAGTCTAATCAAAATAACAGGTGAAATTTTCCAGCAGAACCTTTCTGCAAGCGCTCCATCCAAGAAAATCTTCCCTGTCATGGAAGATTTAAGCCTAAGAGGTTACAGCACAAACACATTAAACACAACTGAAAGAAATTCTTATGAAGCCAGGCAAACTTAGCTACAAAACAGCTCACCAATTTTAGAGATTGAAACTAGACAACTGCTGAATACAGGCAGTTCTTCCAAATGCCACTGAAGAACTGCAAGTCCAAGCTGCGAAGCAGCAAGCAAGCTTCTTATATCTTCAACTGAGAAAAATGATGCTCTCCCAGACTGTTAATCAGCAGCATCTTTTTGCTCCTAACCTCCATGCCCTTCAAATACTTCAGGGAAAGAGGACTCTGGGTCCTTTTTTTTGGCATGGTGTAGAGTAATAAACTTTCCTGTTCTTAATCTATTGCGAGTACTACTGCCAAGGTCATGTTTGAAAAGAGATACAGGGAGTTAAGCCACTCTGTTTCTTTGCATTTTCAGTTGTGAAGCCTGTTCTCCAGGGACTGTCCCTTATTAATTCAAGTAATATATTTCTTATGTATATATTCGTCTGGTTTAAATCAATCCGAAGGCTGCCAACACTTTTTTTTTTTTTTTTAACTAGATTAATTACATTGATTTAAACACCACATTCTTAGAAAGTCTGAAAGAACAAAACTTTATTCAGACCATGCAACAAAGCTAATCAGCCACTGTTAAATGCTTATGGTATGGCAGTGTCACAGCAAGGGGAAGGAGACACAGGAAACTTGGAGCAGCGATGGCTATGGGAACAAAGGGAACTGAGGGTGAAGGAGCTCTTCTACCACCTATGAAGGAGGGACAAGGGCCAAAGAAGCAGAGACTTTCTAACACACTAACAAATTTTCATCCCTGCTTCTTATCAGGACTTCATTAACAGCCAGGAAGAGACAGGAACAAGTACTTTGATCTCAATCCTCCTGACGCAGCATGACAGTAACCTCAGCTCAGCCATGCATCGGGAGAGGGGGACTACGATAACGCAAGGCGAGGGGTCAAGTCCCTGAGCAGAGAATACCATTCTAATTCAGAGGGCATTGCAGGACTTCACCTATTCCCAGTGTATCCTGCTGCTAACTGCTAACCTGCTGCTAAACAACTACCCTGTTCAAGCAGGGAGAGGATAGCGGTGTAGCTCACCATTACCGAAGTGAACGGTGCTGGTCTCCTGTGAGGAACAACGGAGAATAAATGGGGTTATTTGGTTATTAAAAGGAGCTTTCCATTCACAACTCACCTGGAACTTCTTCTTTGCCACAAAATACTGCATCCTACGTATCACCTTAATTGCAGCACGGTGGTGTTCTCGCAGCCTGTGGGGAAGAAAGGGGAAGGTCAATGTGGTGCAAGAGCATCTCTACCCAGGCAATACAAGTAACAGCCTTCAGCTGTTTCACTAGCAAATGAATGTATTACACGAGCAAAGCTCTACTACTGTGACCTCCCCCACCTTCCCAGAAAGCTATGAAAAAACAGAGTTTTATCTGGTTTATGCTACAGTTGCATACATTTCACAGGAAAAAGTGGTGTCCGCCTCAGCCTCTTCTAAGAGGAAGGTAAACCTCAACTCATCTTCCCTGCCTCTTTTTTTCCCCAGGGAAACAAGATGTTAAGTTTCTGCATGTTACTGCCATGCACAAATTTTACTCATAGTTTGTGTATGTTTCTTCACTTACATTAATTTATTTTTCAAAAATAATAGAGATCAATTTAAAGATTTTTGAGTAATTGTCTGCTGCGCAATGTGAATGATATTGTGGTAGCTGAATACAACATTTTACATACATATGTATGTATATAAATACCAAACCAAGTATATAATCTGTGCTGCCTATTTATTCGACTTACTCAGTTACCATTCTTATCACAACACATGTTTGAATGACCTATTGCACAATGTTTCTTTCATTTTAAAAGTATGAACAGAGACTATTTTTAGCTTTCGTCTCAAGTAGACTTCTTGTGATGGCTTAGGGGAACTAGCAGTAAACGGAGAGCTGGTCTTATTTATATATTCCAAATGTTTCACCCTTATAAATTGCTATTAATCATGCTGACGCATAGCTATACTGAGGTGATACTAGGCAGCCTTTTCTGCCTATACCAAACCTGAGAGTGTTCATACGCACTACAGGTTGGAAAAATCATAACAAAATCCTTTACAACTTTGGGTCTTCAGTATGATATAGCTCTGCACTACTCAGTGCTCTTTAGTTAAAGAAAGCCTGAATCTTCAGTCCATTCCGAGACAGTTTTCTCCAAACAAACACAAGTTTTTGCTTGTGCAAATAGGAGATGCATATCTGTCTTCTGAATGGGGCAGTAAGAATAGCCAGTGTGTTCCCTATCTGAGTTCACTCCTTCCAGAGGGGAAAAAAATCACTTTCTCCAAAAAAAAATACCCAAACCCAACTAAGCACACCCCAAAATAAGCCCTCCTCATTTTCTGCTTGTAAATACTGCCTCTGAAGTAGTTTCTTTTCTTTACAGAAGCTGTTCCAATTTAATACTGACAGAAAAAGATTATTTTCTCCAGATTCCCTGTAAAATATGATTGCTTTTCAAACTAATAACATGCAGCTTTTCAGCACAAGCTTATGGATCACTAAGGCTGTTAGCACATTAATATAAAATAAGCACCCCTCGCTAACGATGCATCATTCCCTGGATTCCCTAAGCAACTATTCCTCCCATCTCCAGTGGGGCTACTATGGAAAGCCCCTTCCTTCTTGCTATCTTGTGGAAGTCTCCCCCAGAGACCCTGCCCACGTCTTTACTCATGCAGGTCTGGCTGAAAGATCACGGTTCATGCTGCGAGAATGGAAATTTGCTCCTTTTCTCTGGGACAGCTGCCTCTCTGGACCGATTCCCAGTGAATTGAGTTAGCTTAATGCTAGATAATGGTATTCTCATTTTGTGATTCCTTGGTGCATCATCTTGCTGTTAGGGACCAGGACAATTTCGACATAAATATAGGGAAAGCAAATGTTCTAGGTTTTAAAATTTGCCTAGAGCCAAAAGGATAAATTTAATTTTCTATTAAATATCAAAGGTGCTGAGTGCAACTTTCATGCACGTATATTTTCTCCATAACGTATATAAATACATACAAAAAGTCTTATAACAAGTAGGAATAAATTTCAATTGGCATAAAACTGCTGGTGGCGTTTTGTTCTGTGTCTTGTTTCCTCCAGCGTGTTCTTCACAGTCCATTATTTTTAAGCAAAATATTTTTCATGGGGACACACGGTCACTAGAAAAGTTCACCAAATCCCTCAGTCTCCACCTAGATGAAGAGTCTCACCTATAAGCAAGACAACTGGATAATAAAAATTGTATATAATAGCAACAATTTTATACCACCAAAATGACCTTCCAAGGCCGCTATTCTAAACAAACAATAAAGGATTTAAATAGGAGCCAGGGTTATGATTTGGAGCTGTCCGATCTCTTTTGCAAATGGGTAACAAATGCTTCAGGGCTGAGACGTTAACAGGCAATGTTTGTTCAGTCACTTGTGACATCCCTAGCGCCAAGGGTTGGGCCGACTGCCTGAAACCCACGGGAACACAGAGCCATAATGGTTGGAAAAGACCTACCAGGGCACCGAGTCCAACCGGAAACCCTTCACCGCCATGCCTGCCACACCATGTTCCTAAGCGCCTCATCGACACGGTGCTTGGGCGCTGCCAGGGACGGGGGCAGCCTGTTCCGACGCTTCACCACTCTTTCCGTGTAGAAATTTTTCCTAGTATCTAATCTGAACCTCCCCTGGTGCAACTTGAGGCCATTTCCTCTTGTCCTATCGGTTATAATTTTGGAGAAGGGACCGGCCCCCACTCACTACATCCTCCTTCAGGTAGTTGTAGAGGGTGATAAGGTCTCCCCTGAGCTTCAAGGGGGGCTACAGCACGTTTATAACCCAAAGAGCCCCCCGATACATCCTCTCCTCCTCCTCCGAGCGCCCTTTCCAAGAGCAGGAGCGTCTCCAGCACCACGCACGCTCCGTGGCATTTCCAGTGAGCTGCCGCCCTTCCCGGCGCCTTCTAAACTTGCTGATGACGCAGTGAAACGGGCAGAGCTCGCAGCAGTTACCCTGGGGGGCTACGAAGGGTCTTACGACCCATGGACAACACACAAACCAACCCGGTGCTAAGGCGGCCAATACTCCCAAACCAAGCGGGTATCTTAAATAAAATACAGAAACTAATTAAAGGCAAATTCAAGGAGCCACGTTTCTTTAGCTACCTGCTATCATGTTTTGAGAAATCAAAATCCAGGTATATAAGGCACTGGCACATACGTTGAAGATCAACTTTTATGCTAGATCTTTTTCATTTATTCCCTATTAAAATAAACAGGTCGCCATATTTAGCCAGAAAAAGGCAGGATGTTCCAGATTTACAGCAGACACACTACCCTTAGCACATGCTACGTCACTTCACTGTTTGCTTGTTTTTCAGTCATACATGTAGGCTGCAGGATGGATCATCAACCTCAACTTGGGATTTCCTGCTTTTGGCAAATTTATCCACTCTCCCACGACACAAATGTTGGCATTCTGTAGAACACACTCCCTGACACTATATTGTGCTAACAAATGGAAAACAGTATTTTGTCCTTACAGTGATAGCAAGTCTTCAGTAATTCCACTGGGTATTTGTCCACCTTCTCACTTTAGGAAGGCGTTCTACATATTGGTTTAGCGTTAACATGAATATTAAAGCAATGAGGTAAAAGGAAAGTGGTGCTAATCTCCTGTGT
This sequence comes from Nothocercus julius, assembly GCA_013398735.1. Lineage (NCBI taxonomy): Eukaryota > Metazoa > Chordata > Aves > Tinamiformes > Tinamidae > Nothocercus > Nothocercus julius. Next base: position 1,364,137 of record VZSV01000113.1, on the reverse strand, counting down.
ATTGCAGTAACATTTCTGTTCATTTGTAGAACATTTTATTATCAGGACTATAATATCTGGCATAGACCTCCCAATGTATATGGACACTGATATTATCCGAGTCAGAAGGTCAACACTGCCGATTCAGAACAGGCTTAGTAAGAATGAAAACTCAGTAGGAGAGCGCCACAGATTTATAATATCTTTTACAAAATGCCCATTTCTCAGGAAGCCTAATGCTGATTTGAAGTCAAGCTCAGATTTCAAGCATATTTAAATTCTCTGCAGTCTTCTTAAATTTCTGACTTAAGACAGAGCTAAAATATTGAGAACGAAGGCTGCAGTCGGTTGGCCTGAAGTTTTTGGCACTAATCATTATTTAGACTTGAACTTTATCTTTAACACATCAGGTTTTATCAATATGCTTTGCATGTGAACTGTAATATTTTTTCCATTCCGGCACTGAAAACCATTCCTTGTAACAAAATCTGGTGGAAGAGATTCAGAATAACTACATTAAGCAATTTCATTAGTGCATTTAAGTCTAATGAAATCTTTCATCATTGGTTCTCCAGAGGCTTTTGGGAGAGAGCTTGCTGTGGCACAGGGTTATGCCTGTCTTTTGGCACATTCGGGCGTTTCCCACACGCTAGACCTGACCGGAGTCTCTGGGTCTTGGGCCACATTTAAAATGTGACAAGCTGAAGCCCGTTACGTTACGCACATGATAGCTGCATCTTCCTGAGGATCTGTTTATACAGCACTCTCCGGAAAATACCCACGGAGGATTCACTAAAAGCACCTTAAGGACAAACTAGAAGAGCTGCCCAGAAGCGTCAGAAAAGTATAAATGACATTTGAGCAAACCAGTCACAAAACCCACTTTTTATTAAATGGGCTTCAGCCAACCTTAATGTTTACAAAAATCCTCCCGTAACATTTTCAAATATATGAATGATTTTATTTTTAAGGGTAAACATTCTTTTCTACAGTTTTCCATCTGGACTTCCTATCCATTCACAGAAGTAAAATTAGAAATTGGTAACACCACAAATTAAATGAATTCATCTATCCTTAACAGTGAATAGTTCCACGGTCTTCTCTGGGTTTAAATGCAAATAAGAGATACCATATTCAAAATGAGGAGAATTATGAGTAACAGGTAAGGCTAGATCTTAAAACTTCTTCAATGTTAGCAGTCAAAGGTTCCCTAGCAATTACAAATGAGTAATTTAGTTATGAAAAAACTATGTCTCCTTTAGCTCTTACTTGTGCTTGCAATTTGTTCTTGAGCAGTTAAAATTTCATCAAATATTTTGTCAAACAGAAGAGGACCCCTTGTGAAGCTCAAGGCTGAAATGTATTTGCCTCCTCTCAGGTGAAGCTGTTAACTACATAGCACTTCTAGAAACAGCACATGATTTTCTCTATCTATAATAAAGGCCATATATACATTTTCAGGGCAAATGCGATGCTAGGGCATTGAGATATAGTTCAATTCCTAACCAAGCTTTGGAAGGGACTGAGATGCAGCAACTGCAATGCAAGACAGACACGAGCTCACGCTCCTGTTGTCAGAGCTGGCCGTCCTCTTCCTACTGTGTGAATTATTCAGGATCAAATCACAGTGAGCTTTTATTCAGCTCTTCACTCAGCATCATGTCGAGTCAGAAGGCAGTCACTCCTTTACATGGGTTCAAGGCCAAGCAATGTGAAAGCAACTACACACAAATGAGATCAGAGATAAGTAAATAATAATGCATGGCACTCCCTTACAGACAGGGCCTGACAAGTTAAATCTTTTCTGGAGATGTTGAAGGCTGTGGTTTGTTGCTTGAAGAAAACCAGAAATGTTATTATTTTGCTGCATCTGGCTAAGCGCATGCTTTAAAATTAAAATTTTATTTATTTATTGCAAAGTCTGTCCTTCCTAGCACTGAAGGAGACACTAGGCTAAAATCACTGATGCTAGGAAGAAGCAAACATACTTGTGCTCTGTTGGCCTTCTAGGCTTAAAAATAAACTTTGGACATTAAAATGATTTGCATTACACTGCTTTTGCTCAGTGAGGCATTGATACTTCAAACGAGATGTCTGCATTTGGCCCAGGGAGCTGCAAGAACACCACAAACTCATGTCCAAGCTTGTCTTTTCTACTTAGCTTAAATCGCATTGCCAAAATGTGCACCATCCACTATGCATATGCAAAGATGTCCAAGACTAAGTATGAGATGTAATGACATTAAAACGACGATCAAGGCTTGTTAAGAAGTTTCAGTTACTATACGATACTATAAATGAGCTCAGATTCCACTTTGTATAATACTTTAATATGCTAACTTAAAATATGCTGTATCCCACATTTAATTAGGACTCCTCATGGAACAGAATCACTACTTACACTATCACTGCTAAAACTTTACTTAACCTTTTGCTTTGAGACCAAAGAAATAAGCTTTTATTAGATCAACTACTGAAGCAGTCCATAGGGGATTCATGGAAGATGAAAAAATATTGCGTTGCTGCTTAACCTTATTTAACTGCAGCTTCAGGCAGAACCCCTGCAGTCTTTTCCTCATCTCAGTAACACATTTAATTTTAAATAACAGCAAACACACAGACAAGAGGCCTTTTTTTTTTCTCTCCATAAAACAGACTAGAGAGAAGAGGCCAGATTCAGGCACACGCCCTTGCAGATTCATGCCATTTTACCAGGGAGTACCAGTAGAGAGAGTCTCAGCTGTTCTAGACAAATGGAAGTAGTTACGAATTTGACTGACTGCCCAAACAAACCTGCCTGTTACAGTGAGAAGCATTACAGCAGGAAAGATATTTGAAAGGAATAGGACGATGACCCAAATGGGCATATTTACCTTACCAAAATTAGTGATAAACCGAAATAGCAATCAGAAATCTTCAACTATTTCCCCATGCATGTCTACTATGGCAAAGACAGGCAAAGTCTCCTGTCATTTAATAAAGAAAAGAGAAGATGGGTGTGATTGCTGTGAAGCTATTTTGAACTATATATTCTGAACTCGTACTATGTCATGATTACATGCTAAGAAAAATCAATACTCTTAAAAAAAAAAAATCCCCATACAAATCAACACACAAAAAAAATACACATGAGCCCAAATTCTATGCTGATTTACCCCATGAAAGACCAGAAGCCAGAGGACCCCCAGGGACTGTTAGGTCATCACAGTTTTTGGCCTGCAATCTCTGTAGGGACTCTGGATGTAACTTATGCAGAATGATATAAGTGTCTGCCTACAGCTGCACTTTTTAGTGGGTGTATCCTCCAAAAATAAAACGATGGAAGACTATAAACACAAGGGTGTTGCTGCAGTTTGTGCAAGCTGCAGTGAAAAGCCCTGGAAAACCTTGCCTGGACAGCACCAAGGCGGGGGGGCTTCCTTCCCATTTCAATGCCATCACATGCAGAAAGAGAAAAAGAAGTTCCAAATGCAGATCACAACTGCAGTTTTTGAAACTGGAAGCATTTGCAAAGATCTGTTGTTTTACAATGGTGGAGAAACACATGGGATTTCAACTTGCGGAGAACAGCCTTTTCCTATAAATCACAGAGAGTAATCTGAAACCTCGGAACAGCACAGGGGCTCACATTTATGGATTTAAAACAGATGAAGAGCAAGCTTGCTCTTAACCCTTTCTCTGTAATTCCTCCCAAGTACAAAATGAACATGAATATGCAAGCATGGAGCACAAATTAAAATGGCAAATCAAGATCAATACAATTCTGAAAACACCTCAAACTTCATCTCTTCCACCAGCTTCCCTAAGGAGACAAGCAGAAAGTTGTTCCAAAGCAGAGTGCTGTAAAGCAGTTAGCGCGTGAGCCACTCTCCGGACTGCTCTTTCATCAGCTTCTATTTAAGCAGTTTATCTTGTTAAGATTAGGATCTCTCTTACAGAGAAAGGCCTGGCAAACACAGGCCTCTGGTTTTGAATGTCAGGCTATATTTCTCTGGGAAAGAAGCAACTAGCAGCTTGTCATCTCACCATAAGGTTATAAGCCACTTAATCAGGCAATAGGAGAGCTAATACCAACACATTAGCAATAATTTCTCCTTGGAACTTTGTAACAGCACCACGATGATACAAAGAGGGTTTACTTATCGTCTTTTAGGGCCCCCAACCATTTACCTATCATTTTAGCTTTTCACTGGCCCTCTCTCAAGGCTCATTTGATGAAGGATAAACACAGGCCAGCTTGTTCAAACTTGAATCCTAAGAAGCAGCCTTTTCTTTTTCTTCCTTTTTCTTTTTTTTTTCCCCCCACTCTGTGAAAGAATGGTCTGGAATATCAATATTGCCAAGGGGCATTAGTCTAAACCCTGTGCAGGTCAGGCTTCCAGCACTTGCAGATACATAATCACATATGTGACACAGCAATACGATTAAAAGCAGTAATAGCCTAGGATTGAAATAAAATATGGTTGTGCATCATGTTAAACCTCTGGCCCAGTGCAACAGGATCAAGGAAATCCTAATGCAACCAACCACTGCCTGAAAAAGGACAGGGCCTGAAAGGAAAAGTGGGAAGCTAAGCTGAGGTTCACCGCAACACCGCTCATCTCATCACATACACTATTCACCAGGGGTAATCCAGCCTCTGCCCCGCAGCAGCCCCAGTTCTGCCAAGCGGCACTTTCGTCCCTGTCTGTCAATAAAAAGGCAGGTTGGGGTGTGTTTCTGTGCTTTCCTGAAAAGCTTGCACCCCGGAGGAAAAACATCCCCATGGGGGCAAAGACGGGCGCCGCGATCTTCTTCGACCAGACAGGAAGCTATTGGAACTTATTAGAAAAATGCAACATGAAAATGAGCTCTACGAGCCTGAGCCACTGAGTACGTGGTGGAAAAATCCAACCATGACGGAAGTTTTGTGCTACATTCATCAGACAGAAACTCTAAAGAAAATCTGAGTTCTTTTGAGACAGCTTGGTGAAACTGTCCGTTCCTTGCAAGGAATTCCTCGCAATTAAAGAAATTTGTGTGTGGGGGGGTGAAAAACAGAGTCTAAGAGAAAATTTATGTTATTAGCAACACTCTGTCTTACCTTTTGAGATGTTAAATGTTCCTGTGTTAACATATCTCATGGAGCACAGAAGTCAAAATAATTTTTTTTGGAGACTGGTCCAAGCCAAAGACTTACTTTTTAATAAAGTCATACTTTAGGGGAAAAATAAAGTTTAGACCACCAACTGCTTCCCATTGCTGCTTCTGTTGCTACCACATTTTAAAGCCACAGTTCAAACAGCCAATTTCAAGTATGATGGTCCTTGCTCCACTTTATTCCTGCAGATGCTCAGATCCAAATCTCATCTTTGTCTCTTGAGAGCACAAGATTGTGTTTGTATACAGACATCTGACACTCTCCCCAGTGGGACCTCCAACGCCATCTATCAACCCATCTAATTAGGTTGGCAGAGACAGTTTTGAAAATCTCATGAAGTACCTAAATATTTGTGACAATCTGACCTACTCCATACTATGCCACATGTACAAATCATACGAGCATGAAACAACAGATACTTTGCAGCTTGAAAACCACTAAAAATATAGACTGTATCACATTTCCTGAATTACGTGAAAAATAACTAGCGAGATTAGCCATTTTTATGCACATCCTGTGCAAAAGTTCCTGCCTGAATATCACAAGTTGCTTCTGAGCCCAGTGTAAGTACCTTATTAAAGTGAAGGGGAGAACGTGCACCCAAACTTACAGACTCGCTCACCACACTGGGGCATACAAAGAAACCTGCAAAATTTATATATACAAGAAAGCTTCTAAGATAGCGGTATAGATTATACAGTGAGCAGAATTCCAGATATACCCTTACGAACTGGGTTCATGTTTTTTTGTGAGTGGAAAATTTGGCCTGAAACATCCGAATTTGCCTGTTCAATCTAATACTTTCAGAATATGCTGTGTTATTACTATTGCAAAAGACAGGGAAAATTTTACGAGCTGATATGCTGGAGACAGAAACTGGCTGGGACTAACTACTCTGGTATGTGAACTCCATTTCTTTCTGTGGCTTCAAAGCACAAGCTCAGATCAACAACGTGTTTTTTGGCCTAGAAACCATTCTCTAGTAAGTGAGATAGGGAAAAAACAGCATGGATTTTAATTACTTTCTCTTCTCCGGCTATTCTCCCTCACAATTCCAAACTTTTTAACAAGCTCATTCATACGGCAACTTAAATCCTGCAACACAGAAAAAATATTCAGCTTAATATTTCTATCTTATTGTGGAAAAATGTTTACAAAATGATTGGCAGCCAAGCAATTTGTTAAAAATATCACTCCCTTTCATAACTTTCCAGTTTTGCAACACACATTTCTACCACACACCATTTTCTCGCTAAGGGTTGATCTGACACCCAGTGCGGTGGATGGGAATCCCCCGATTCTGGTCAGCTTTTGGTAGGCTCTATTTAGTCCAGCAGTATTTTCTTTTTCAGTGGATAGATACAGCCAAGGAAGCCAATATTCAAGGAACTAATACAACTATGTGTTTTTCTTGGCAGTACCAGCAGAAGAGCACAGAGTTAAAGGGATATGAAGCCAAGCTACTGATGTCCAGAGGAATGACTAGAGTTCAGCACGGAGAGTCATTCAAGGGATCACAGAGGCCGGGGAATTAAGCCAGGCTTGGCACTGCCACAGTTTGTGCTAGACCTCTTCTGAGAGCCAGGAGATCCTCATCTCGAGATTAGCATCACACATCATTCATCACCACAAAACACATTGCAAATGGTACCGAGGAAAGCACAAAGACACCTTTGGCATTTTGTTTGGCATTAAAAAGACTACAGTAATTTGCTTTTTTTGGGGGTGTGAGAGGATATCTGCACAGCTCAATCACCCCCACCTGCAGAAGAGGGGTAATCAGAAGCGGGCTGCCAAACCCTCAGCTGCTTCCCATCAGCACAGCTCCCTTGGCTTCATGAGACCGGCAAGCACCAAAGTCTTGTCTCAAGGAGCACGGCATCGCGCTCTCCTCTCCTCTTGTTCCCCGACACCGCTGTGCATCAGCCCCGCTCTTCGGCCTTCTGCCTTCGCCTCCGCTCCCGGCACCTCTCCTCCTCTCTGAATTTCCGACACCTGATCCTTGAGGGCCGACTCCGCACTACCCTCCCTCTACGCATAGATGTGCGGGGACTCCTCCAGTGGTTTTGTAATGAAATTCCCAAGCAACCCTTTGCTACAACCTACAGAGACCTTAATCAGGACCCGAACAGCATCATACGTAGCTGTGGAGAAATGGCAATTAACATCATCTAGGTGTTTTCACATTTGAAAGTAATGGTGTTATCTCCCCTATTTCTTCCCCCAGTGTAATTTGATTACTTCAGTGTTTCTTGGCTTTCAAAACACCAAAGAAAGAATAAGTATATATAAAAAAAAAAAAACAAAAAAAAACCTCAAGTTGCCTAAAACTGCCCTGTAGTTCTCAGATTGTCTTAATTTTCTTGGAGATTTGCTCACAGAACAGCTCATGTATCCTAAACTCCCCTTAAAATCCTATTAAATACTCTTGTAGTAAGTAAAACTACCTAGTTATAATACTTAATGTCATTTATACTGTTTTAAATATAAACAGGCAGCCCCGCACACAATTTATTCCCACACCTTTAGGACCTATGCAAGGTTACATCCCTCAGGAATAGTAAGGCTTAATGCACATGACAAATTATGCTTTCCATAAGCAACCAAGAACTCCAGGCTCTAACTCTCCTTAGTAATGCTGGGTTTTTAAACATACTAAACGCATTTCTGAAGACACGAACAGACAACCAGTTACATTTAAGCAAATGCTACTGACTACTGATCTGTCTCCAAGTTGCTCCATATCTTTAAAAGACGGGTCTTCAACTTCAAACAGAAACAATCTGACTTAATCTCAGGCCAAAACAAAAACAAAGAGACTTGCCAGATTTAAAAGGCTTCGCTAGCCTCTCTCCCTACTACTTTTTCTGTTTGCAAGCCAAGACCTAAAGCACCAGTGATGAAATGTCCCAATAAAGATCATTCGCATGGAGCTGCCAGTCAGCAACAGAAGCAGGAAAAAACAGGCTCAGCACAGACCTTTCTCATAGGGCTTCCACGACCAGGAGGGGTGTACAGTGAGAGACCCTCCACATGATGCAATCTGCACTCTCAGCTCCAAAGAGTTTGCCCAGTATAAGTTTTGCTATTGACTTCGTCAGGCTGCAGTTTTCTACTCTCTTCTGAGAGCTGCCTGAACATCACCAGAGGCTGCCTCTGCAGAAAAACCTAGATGTTATTTCTTAGAAATACTTGGACCTATTAGTGAAGAGAATTCCATCCCACTATACTTAAATATTTATTTGATAGATTTTCTATCAAAATCTCTCATCTGGGAAAACACAGACCATCAAATACTTCACTGCTTCACATAACTGTTTTTCAGGAACCCTGTCACAACATGACACATAAAACTACTTACTCAAGGTTGCACAGGAAGCCTGGGGCTTCACCAATAATCCTGAGTCTCACAAAACTATTGGAACACATTTGGTTTTTCAAAGCACTGGTCAAGAGTGACAGCAGGGAATAAAAAAGAGCATGAGACTGGTGAGCTAACAGTTTTCTAGCCCCATAGTCCCTATGGGTACAACAAATTAATGTTAAGTGCAAAGAAAACATCGTTGCACACACATATTCACAAACATAAAACAGGAAGTTTCCCACTTTATGATCAGATACACACCAATATCCAGCCCGAAAGTATTTAGGCTTTTCTGCTTATAAAAGCAGTGCATGAGCTGAAAAATGTATTTCCTTAAGCCACGAGAAGGAGCAGAGGGCTGCACAGAAAGAAAGCCCTGATGTATGGGAGTGCAACGTGTCCAAGACAAGTGCTCTACTGAATCTGCTCTCAATCCTGCCTGTGCATAGAGATTCTTCTAAACCCCAAGGTCTCCCACTTTTTCTGCGCCCATGAACGGCAGGACGCGTGAGCACTTACACGGCGCAGCGACAAAACGAGAATGCAAAATCTGTATTAAGGAGAGTTAAGGGATATTTCTCTGTGGTTGCTATTTTCTCTCTTCTATTAACACTTGATTGTACCTGCTTCTCTCATACGTACGTGGCCTGAAGAATGTGTCCCACCCCTTAATATTTCACTTCATCTACAGTCCCTTCAGGCAGCCTGCGCGTGGTTGAGCTCGTGCAGATCCGGCGCTTTCAGCGATGGAGCAAGCCTCGCTCCTGGACTTTTTGGTGCTTCAGCAGGACACAAAGCCCCTTGACCTCCCTCTGCTCTCCTCAATCTCCTTTCCCCCAGCCTGTGCAACTCATTTGCTTAAGAAAGCATAAAGAAACACAATAGCAACGGCAACAAAACACCCAATTGCTTTTAAACTTTGACATGAAACTCAACCAAGTATGTTCAGGGGCTCAAGAAAGATCTTATTGTTGAGAGGGGGGAAGACTGAGGCACAGTTAGCTAAATCTCTGGGGAATCACCATACTGCCAGAATACCGAAATCAGCAAGTACGGGGCTCAAAACCGGGATTTACTTCCTTCTTAAAAAGGAAACGTTTCCTGCATTTAAAGCATTAGGGAAAGCTCGAGCTCTGCTTTCAGTTATTTGTGCATGTGAAATTACAAATCAATTGTCTTCAGCAGCTGAGACTTCATTAATAAAGCACCCCAAAGTAGGCATGGTAAGACATGTCCTAGAAAGTCGCAAGTGTTGACCCATGCTACAGAGCAAACTGCAGGTCAGAAACTACCCATTAGCTTTGCAGTTAGCACAGGGGGAGGAGAAGCAGGACGAAGGCCAAGTTCTGCAGACAGGCGACCTCAGTGCTCTCTCCGCCCAAACACAGCTCCTAAAGGACACCCAAAACGCCTGCAAACAAGACGATGGCTTTGCTGGAGTCAGAGGCAAAAGATGTTCCAATTCAAATAATAGGGCCCCAGTCCGGCAGATTTAAGTACATTTTGCTACAAATATATGAATACTTCCAGTGAGTGCTGTCAGCAATACATGCAAGGTAAAGCACCCATATAAGGCTTTGCAAGAATGACGTCTAAGATTTTGTTTGGCCTCTTGTACATAGGAAAAACAGGTCATGGAAATACTGCTCTAGGAAAAAACAGGGGCATTAGAGATGAAAGAGAGGAAGCACTAACACATTAATGTACACAGAGGTCCACAGTAATTGGAGGGCTGTGGACTGACCACTGAGCATCAGTCTGGACTCATTCGCCATAACCCAAACCCTTCCCAACTCACCCAACTTTGAGAGAGTGAATTTGAGATCATCCAGCCAATTTCCTTATTATTTAACTGTTGATGTACAAACATACAGCCTAATAATACCTAGATTATGAAGCTAAGATTCATAAATATAGATACAGAATACAGAATACACAAAGCCAGTGCAACAAGAGCCATGTCCCAAACACAGGGGTGGTCTGAACTGGCATATTCCCACTTGAGGTACTTTAGCTCCTGGTTTGAAATGCCAGATTCCTCCCACCCACATGACCCAAGCACAGCAAGATAAAATCCACAGCTTTGGGGCAAGTACCGGTGCAGTTAAAAACTGTTAGTTGCCTTTGCAAAGGAAACTAATGCAGTAAAGCCAAATACCACCAGCAATTCCACACTCGGATCAAATCTTTGTTCCAAGCTCATTTTCCAACAGAGTACAGTAAGTCACTAGCAATTTTCTCCTGCAGTGTCATGCTGTTAAATGTGTTTTATCAGGTTTTTGGAAATCTGACCCACCAAAAATACAAAGAAGAAGATATTATTCTTGCAATGAGTAACACTCCTGTTGTTTTGCAGCCTTCCCATCAGCTGCTGTCAGCGTGTTGCTGCCACTGCTTAGGGCTGGAGTATTTTCAGGAACTGTTTTAAAACTCTGCTGGTCTAGCTCAATGTGACAAAACAGTTACCAGCCTACAGGAGTGTCAATCTCTTCTTCCAGGAAGAAAAAAATAAAATTAAAAAAGAAAAAAAAGAGAGATTTTAGCTTTGTCCTCCTTAATTTGCCTAACAATTTTGCTTCTTGTTAATTTAGCACCACACTATTGCCTTTAGTGGTGAGTAATCATTGCAAGCATTAGGAAACAGAAGCTAAAGATTAACCTTGCATTAAAACTACTGTTGACCTTATGAGAGTGATTATTTATTAGTCAGTGAAAATCATGACATAAGCTCACAGCTCATATAACTAACTATTCAGGTGTATTATAAAATAAATAAATACCATCCTTCTGCCACCAACAACAGTACTTACTGTTATTAAATCACCTGAAGCTTTAACACTGATGTTTAACAGGTCAACACAAATACAGCATTCAGATGAATGTTAAGATTAAAAAGTAAATCAGTCAATAAATGTAATAAGCAACCACTGCACGATGAGAAAAAAACACGTGCAAAAAAGGAGGTCTCAAGCTTTGTATTGTAAAAGGAGTAGGGAATTTGGCTTAGAATACATAGAGTTAAAAAGCAACTGCTTGGCCATACTCAGATGTTTGTGCAGCACCAAATTTAAATCCAAGAGAGATTATGAGAAAATTTGCTGCAGGCTGTCAGACCTCATTAAGTTAATGGAACTGGTAAATTGGCTCATTTCCAGCACATTGTAGAAAGAAAAGCGCTTTCAGCTCAAGAGTGAAGGAGATCCAGTTTCAGTTTGGCAGCTAAAGGAGATTATTAGCTATAAATAATGGCTGCAGTGAGATGACTTATATGGGATTGCTTGACCAAAATGAAGGAGAAGATACACAAAACCTTAACGTTTGGAAACGAACAATGCAGTCTCCTTGCTGGATGGGATCTAGAAGAGCTCTGCAGGCATTTTCACTTTAATGCCTTCCTACTTACAAAAGCAACCAAAAGTCTTCGTAACAAGCTCAGCAATGACCAAACTCAGCACTGGAGACAAAACTTTTCTCCTTGTTGGGACTTGGAACCTCTTAAAAAGTTACAGCACCAAATATTCAGTGGGAAACGTTGGTGCCTTCTGGTCCACTCTCTAACATATGTGACATTTTGTCTGAAATAGTGAGATGTACCAGCAGCCTTGGAAGGATGGGAGCAGAATTCAGCACCCGAGACTCTAGTTAAGTGCTGTCAGAACTAGACTGTGTTTGAGGAAGGTTTGTGGAAACACTGATTTGAGGGGCGGGGGGGAAGTATCTTCATGAGTGGGACTTAACAAAAGAAAAATCACTAAATTCGAGTTTGCAAAAGGCATCCTTTACCTCGTTCCAGGGATATAATTAGCAACACCAGCACATTAAAAAAAAAAAAAAAATCCAAAGAATCTAGGAGAAACTTATTTTTGAGTGACTAGAGATGATAAAATGCTGAATGTAACGGGATAAATTTACATTCAGATAGGCATGACAATACATGTGTCTTACCTCAAGTTGCTGGATGGTGAACTGTCTTACAGTGACTAGTACCTACCCTCTTTGTTTTAATAAGCAAGAAGAAATTCAGAAAAAACTTTTTTGTTCAGCCACTCCTTAGGAACAGTTCGACACCTTGCACAACTAAAGAGGGCAGCATTAGCCCTCAAACTAATAAAAACAAAATTGTGCAGTAGGTCTAGAACACAAACACTTCATAGTTTGGAGGGTTGTTTAGATAGATAGGCCTGCAAAGTTCAAGTCCTGATTTCAAATATCCTGAAGGCTGGGAACTGAATCTATTTCTTTATGGTTTGTTATCTAACCATTCCTGCTTGGAAGCTGACTTTAAATTAAGGCAAAGTGTTTGCAACAGGTGTTGTTCCGCAGCACTAACAAACAAACCCCAAACCCAGTCCACCCCCGAGGCACCCTGCGCCTCGGCAGACACTGCCGTACCTGGTTTTACACCTGCTTTTACTTCAGCTTTGCTGCTGACTGGTGAATTGCCAAACCAACTGCGAAGTGGGGAGTGTTTCTGGAGCAATACTTGGTAGGAAAATTTTGCTCTTAGCAATTCGGAAAGTTGATACCAATTTATTTACAGTAAGAGCAACATTCAAACGTAAAGTAACAGAGTCCCCTCTACCCTTCAAGAAAGAAGGAAAAACGCACCTGAACAGTTTACTCGAATATTTCGTCTGAACAGAAAAAAAAAAGGCTGTCGTTTCTATGTGGCCTTCACGACAGAAGCCAGAAAGATGAGGTCTCTGGAAGCCAACAGTTAATCTGGACACTAAAGATTACACATCTAAGAGTTTCCCAAGCTTTGAAACAACTTTAGCTTTTCTTTTTCACACAGAGGGGTGACATGAGACTGATCACAGGTTCAATCTGATGTTTGTCATATTTAAACAACCAAGCAAAAAATCTCTGAGCAAACAGGATGTTTCTCCTACTCACCTCATTGAACAATGTAAGAAAATACTTTTTTCCTTTCATTTTTTACTTAGGGCTTCTCAAGCACTCAGTACACTTAATTCTCTCCCCTTACAAGCTTATATGCTTTATATACTCGTTAATATGCCTAAGTAACCGCAACAGGATCCAGGTCAGCAAATGCACCCCAGGAGACCTGAAGCACCAGGCACCTCCTGATACTATTTTCTAACACATCTAGAATTAATCACTTGAAACAATACACACAAAATCTAGCAAAACAGGAACAAGCACCGTTCACGTTTCACCTGATAAAGTTACATCACCTTTTTTTTATGGATACTGTAAGCAGGAGAGCAAGCAGATGCTGAAAGCCCAGAGTCTCCTAATTAAGGTGAGCAGTAAGTGTGTTTATTGAGTAGCCTTCATGAGAAAAGGGAAGGAAAGGGCGCAAACCTGCCGAGCAGGAGCTGATGCCCGGCCACAAGGAAGGGATAGCAGGACCCAACACACATTATTTAAATATATATAACCTAAGTGTGAAAGACATATGCTTTTTATACAAAGGAATACATTTGAAATGAAATAAATTATAGCTAGAATACGTGCTTTTTAAGTGCTGCACAGGCTTCTTTGTAGGAGTCTGAAAATGCACAGGAGGGTTTTTATAAAAGCTTTAAAGTGAGAAACTAAGCACTTCTGTTCAGCAATGAATTATAAAGATTATGCAGTTAGAGATACTTGAAATTGGGCAAGCGAGAGCGTAACAAATATACATCTTTTTATAACCATTTCTTAAAAACAAATGTGGCACTGAAGGAAAAACAAAGCTGACAGATACAGGATACAAACCATGTACAGAAATCCTATCCTTCTAATAATGTCAGGTATAAGCAATGTACCACTTATATTCAAGATAATATAAGGTAGAACAAACAGACCTACGTTCCTTCACAGAACTTTCTTTCAGCATTGAAATCAATGTTTTTACAACTATTCGGAATTACAGAAAGGTCAATAAACCAGTTACTTTGGGCAGTGGTGCAAAATAAGTATTCCTAAAGTAATTAATGCCCTTTTCATTGTTTCTACATCATGGAGTGTTGATAAATTGGGTCTTTGTCACTATCCAGTAATTTCTTTACAACAACTTTCTTCCTTTAAATCCAACATCATTTTTAGGGCTCCTTGTTAATACATTAAAGCACCAGACTAATTAGATTTGCATTTCAACAGCTAAGTCACAAGCTCCATTTTCATCTCTGCTCAGATGCTCTGTTTTCTGATGTTCCTAATGAGGCAAAACTTTCATTTAAAGGGTGCAATACTTTAAGGAGTTTCTAGGGGCTTGTTAGGGATGTGAAGAGCGCCTTGCATGAGTTCCCACATCTAACGCTTAAGCAGAGCACAGTGGCACACCCGTTAGTGAGGAACACCAGCACACCACTGAACCCAAGGCCTCCCAAAGCCTAGACTGCATCCCTACACAGGATCATCCTGGTCCTTAACCACAGCATTCCGCTTATTTCCTTCCCTCATGTACTATTTGGATTCAGTTAATGAAGTTGAGATTTATTTGCTCAACTACCGCTCCAGTTCAACATCCTATTTGGCTCCAGGAAAGGTGGAGAGAAAAAGCAGTACTGGCCAGTGTCATCACCTCAGGCTACAAAGACTACAGGGCAAAATGGAGCTCTCCCTGTATTTCCACTGAATTCTAGGTCTTCCCAGAGAGCCATCAGGAAGGACACTGCTCACTGAGCAAGCTACCCCCATACTTTCAATACCTTCTTCACAAAAAGGCTCCGTTTCTGTAAAGAGTAACGTATCTTCTGAGTCCAGCAAAGATCAGAAAAGGACAAAAGACTAATGTCACTCTTGCAATACAAACCAAAGTGGATTTTTACTCTGAAAAGGAGAAAAGTAAATATCTTGAGCATTTGTCTTTGAAAAGAAAATTGCAATAGTAGGAGAGCTCTTTAGCTGAACCCTGAGTAAAACAAAAGTCTTCCAAGTGAGTTTTCTTCTTGAAAACACTGCACACTCTCTCACCTAAGCTGCTACTACTGGGATTTACAGACAGGAAATTTAACCAAGGCCACCCTCAGAGTGAGTCTTACACCTCCTCATACACAGGGAAGGAGAAACCTGATTGCAAGCAGGCAAGCCAACCAAACTACACAACCACAGGGCTTCTTCCAGCCCTGATGGAGACAACTCAAGGTTCTCAGCAAGCCAGGGCCATCTCAGGGTATGCCTGCCTGCAGGACAACATAATCAGAGCTAGATTGGTCAACACCATCATTCCCCAAATGATTCTTGTCCCTCTGAAACACCTTCATTATTAGATGCACAGATCTACTCACTGGCAGTAAAGCTGTGATGGCAGCAGCAAGATCGGAGCACGTACGTTGTCAAGTGTTCCTGTCACCAGCAAGAATTATGTCTGTATTTTAAATGAAATTTTGGCCCATGCACATTTCTGGTTCTTCTCCCATTTCTGAGCAGCGCAGAGAATGAAGGGATAAGAGCCAAACATGCCAAATGCAGCCCATCTCATCACCTCTGCCTCACTCTGTAGTGAATGAAGTCATTAGCTTGAAAATCCGGGTCTGGAAGAGGCTTTCAAACCTATTACAGCCTTCAGAGTTCCACCTGGGAGATAATTTGCCAAGGTGCTAAGTAGAGACAGAGCCAAAGCTGATGGCTCAGCCAACCCAGCTGCATGGCAAGAGCCTCCTGCCAAGAACGTAGAGGCACAGAATTGCAAAGTCAGATATAAGACTGCACAATTCCCACAGCCATACACCCAATTTAAATCCCTGAGCTAATGTTTGTAAAAGGCCTTGAAGATGAAAAGTACTATGCACAATAAGTCCTGAGTAAAATTATTAAAACCAACACTTCATGAAAAGAGATTAATTATGCTATTACTGTTTGCACATGTGAGTTTTCCATAAAAATAGAAACCTGGGCCTCAGTTCAACCAAGCAGTTTAACATATGTCCAACTTTTAAGTACAGGAGTAGTCCTATTCAAGTTAATGAGACCACTCATGCTTAAAAAGTTAGGCATGTGCTTCACTACTTGGGGCCTTGGGATTAGAGGCATAGGCACGAAAAGACAGGAACCTAACACCTCTTCAGGCATCTTAATCCAAAATAGTGATGTATGTTCTTACCTCAGAGTTACTTAACCACCTAGACACCAAAGTTTTCACCAATAAGCATCACATAGATGTTCAAAAGTCTAGCACATGGAGTGTACCCATAGGTCTTGATGTTGTCCAAGGGCTGGGCATCTCCTTCCTGGACAGATTCTCAGGTAGGCTTCTCCAATCCTATCCCATTTTAAGGACGAGACTACTGGATGAAACCGGGACCAAGAAACTATGGCTTGGAGGAGGTCGTAGGTTGAGACTCCCTATCTCAAGATTTTGAACACCCTCTTAGGAACAGCGAAACCAGCCTTACCTTTTCTTTTTCCTATCTTTCTTCAAAATAAGTAAAGCTGAATAGAGTTGATTCCTCCTCTGCAATTGCCTGTATAGTGTTTAACCACTTCACTGAGTTTAAAGGTTCTTGTATCTATTGCCCAGAGTTATCTTTGAGGAGTAGAGTATCATTAAAATTTGGAAGAAAAAAAAAAAAGATTACAATTAATTCAGGTTTCTCAAATGAAAAATGTTAGCATACCAAATTCTGGGTGAATAATAGCCTTTAAGGGTATTTATAGAAACACAAAGTTCTCTACACAATATCCTTCAGTAGTTCCCATAGCAGTTCCCATCATATATGCTGTTTCTGCTGATCATTTACTATATATACTTTTTTTAATGTCTTGAAACCACAGCTAAAACTATCTGCATTTCTCCCACTTGTTCAGATAGCAGAACTTTATAGTTTATCCTATAATCCCAATGTTTCTGAAGATATTTATTGCTTTTATGCTTCTTATTCTTTAAAGTCTTGCTTGGGCTCTCTTGAGCTGCTATCTCTATGGCTTATCTTCAAGCTGGAAAACAAATTAGAAAGTAGACAGAACTCAAAACTTTTCCTTTTTTCTCTGTCTGAACAATACACAATAGCTGCCCTTTCCTGTAGTCACAATCACTGCAGAGAGATCCAAGAGGAGGTTCCGTTGAGTCATTTAGATGTAATTGCCATTTTGAGAAAGAGACCCTACAACTGAATTTTCCTTCCTGGAATGTTGGAAACAAAAGGAAACGTTTCAGAGAGGAAAAAAAAAAAAAAAATCACACACAAAAAACCTCTCCTTGTTATTGTGCTGCATATATAATGCCACAATACACAGCACTTGCTAGTAGTTCTAGTCAAGAATATATTCTACTCCCAGAAATGGAACAATTGCTGTATTTTTAGATGACTTTAGCAGGATTTCAATGTTCAAATCACCTGCAAATTAAGGCTGCACAAATGTTGACTTTTTGGCAGCACAAGGTCTCTTTCTCGCTGGAGGAGTATGTTTTGCTCTGCAAAATTCCTTCAAAGGACACAACTACAAACCCTGAACTTAAGTCTTCAGGAAATTGCTATGGGAGGAAGGAGTCAACTCTGGCAAAGATAGCGTATCATTTTAGGTAGAGAAACTTCGCATGCAGTGGCACTGGCTCTATAAAAAAGAGAAAACAAATAAAAGGTAATTTATCTGGAAGCCTACCTCATCTCGGATGACAAAGCTGCAAAATGTGAACGCTTCAAAGAAGACATAAATCACCTTAAAACGGTTGCGCTTTTTTTTTTTTTTTAATTACAGAAATTTTGCATGTAAGTAATTCAGATGCTGTTTACTGAAACAAGAGCGAATGACAGAAACTAGCCTGGAAATCCCAAGCACTGCGTGTCCCAGGCACACAAACCACCTTGCTTGCTTGGTACTCGCTTGTGTGGAATCCATCCATGGCCCAGCGATTCCTACAGTCAGTAACAGCCGCTTGCAGCTTTGGTGCTGCGATTCGCCCCTCGCTCGGGCGCTTGCCCGCGTGGGCAGCCTCCTGGTAGCCGGTTCTGTGAGAACTGCCCATCTGGGCTGCGGAGCGGAGAATTTCCTTTCCCATCTCGCTCGGAAATATAGTCCCATGACCCGCGGGTCACCATCTGCTCAGTTACACTGGCACAATGCCTAGTATGCTGGAGGTAATGCCACCGTCCTTTCCTGCAATTGTGAGCCCCCAACGAGGCCGCCAGCGAGCAGAGTGTTTGCACACAATGCGGCAGCTCCCAGCGAGATTAGAGTTAAGACACCACAGAAATTCCCTTCATCTACAGTAGCCTAGGATGTGGGAATGACCAAAGACACATGCAGGCTCTCTTGATCAAAGGTCACTCTTGGGAACAAAGCACTCACCGCTCATGTGTCCAAGATAGCATAATATAACACACACACCGAACTGCGGCCGGCATGTGCGGTTCCCCCCCAGTTCCTCTCCTAATGATCTTTGCTTCGCTCGGTATTCATTTGCCTACAATCTCCCATTCTCGGGATGCCCTAGAGCAGAACAAATTATACCAAACATTAGTGAAATCAAACAAAGTTTTCACTGAGCACCATTCATAACATTTACAAACAAGGCGCTTGTGTTAAGTTTCTCAGGAGTAACTGGCAGGTTCAGTTTTACACAACCAGATTTTGGGGTTTTTTTAGGTGTACCCATGCAATATAATAACAAAAAAAATCTCACGTTGACTTTTTAAGAAGAGCAATAGTAGAAAAATCAAGTTAATTATTTCTATTATCAAAAAACATATAGTACATAACACAAGTAAATGTCCTTCACATTTTTTTGCAGGTGTTCTCAGGTGTAAAAAGAATTTAGGAATGGATGCTCACCAGTTCCTACAATAAACATTATGTTTAAAATCTTCTTTTATAGCACTGCAATATTTTAAATTCAGAGGAATTCCAGTGGCTTATGTGGATTTCTCCAGGGTAGATATACTTACTCATCAAAAGCCATAATAAAAATCAGAATGCAATGTTTTGAACCCAAGATAAACACTATTTTTCTACTTTGGCACCAGCTACAGCTTCAAGAAATGCCTTTTTATTTTTCAGTACTTATTGGGCTTATGCTAAAGAGGTATTTCTGGTAATGAATAAATAAGGGCACTTGCAATTTACCTCTTATACCTCACTTTCCTGTCCCACTGCTCAGAAACACTCCATGTACTTTTTCTCATACACTTGCCCATAGCTCACTAGCAAGTGTGTTGAAACAGCTGCAAGTCAAAAGAGCACTGATGGGACAAAACTGCACCAGGCCTTCTCCTAAAACCTCCTGCATTTGGTAGGACGCGCTTCTCCCCTAAGCACTCTTTTCAGAGTCTTTACCCAACTACGTACGGTTTTGCTCAGGTAACGTATGCTGGTAAAATCATGTCAGCAACATTACGTTTATCTTCAAGCACACTGTAGCTAGAAATAAGACCCCAACAGCGTGAGAACACAGGCAGAGTTAGCCATGGCATTTCTAAAGGTATCAATGTCATCATCTTTACCCCTTAGCGGGAATTTCCTTCACAGTTTTTAAATCTCGCAAGAGAGGCAGTTGACGTGGCAGCCGGCACACGCGTGTGCGCATGCATAGACACGGGTATGTTGCCACCGGCCACAGACACGACACGAAGGCTCAAGGACTGCAGCCTGGATTCAGCGCAGGTGGCTCCCGTGCGTCTGAGCGAACACCACCACGGCTCGAGGGGACTGCCAGAACAGGCTCCCTTTGTAGCTGGCAGAAGGCAGCCTCTATAATCGCAATTCGGGTCCTTCTCCGAGCATTCCTTGACAGCACTAAGTAGTAGCACCGGCAGTTTAACCCAGCATTTTTTCCATGTTTGTCACAGGAAAAATCCTCTTCCTTTCTGGCGGGGAATTGGCCCCAGCAAGCCCCTGAAGCAGCACTGTCAGACCAGTCTGCTACGCACCGGGCTCCAGGAGGGGACGACGGCCACACGGCAGCCCGCGTGGAAGATGGAAAAGCTGCCTGTGACGGCCTGTTTCTACGCGAGTCGAGTACCTAAACAGATGGATTGGTTTGGGTAATCCAAGTACTTACTCACTTTAGCATCTTAATACCTTTGAAATGGTCTCAATTCAGGCTCCCTGGCAGGAGATGATCAGAGAGGAGCAAGAGCTGGACCATTGGAGTTGCTGGTGTGTGTTGGGCAGGGGGGGTTATTAGTTACATATATGCACGTACGAGAGTCAGCGAACTTAAGGAAATTAAATGCAGTTTTCATAGCTGCAAAACAGCTCTAAAGTTATACTGCTTTACTCCGAGAACCTCTTCCTTTTTTAAATTTGGCATCGGGACTGCTGATACTGCTATTAAGAGGCATATTATTCCTTAATCTCTGCGAGTGTTTCCACGGGTGACCGTATTGCATTTTGTCTTCTTTGTACTACTTTGCTCTATCTCCTTACTAAATTTAAAATAGGGCGCAAAGGCACTACAAGTGACTGGCTACAATTTTCCTAATTGTTTTTGGCACCTTAAAGCAGTATTTGCTGTCCAGCTGTCATGATGAGAGTTAAGAGGAGAACAGTTTGAGGAGATAACACCAAGGACTTTGTCCAGCCCACTAGGTTTCACTGGATAAACTGGTGTCTCTTTCAGACAAAAGCATGTTGTATTAGCATTAAGCAGATGCTAGCAGTGATTAATATAGGAAATTTACTTTGAAAAAAATGGAATTGCATAAAACAGTTATGACTAACCGTCCGAGTAGATGTTGGCAGGAACCAGACGTTTGCTTCACAGCATGACACCCATTCACGTTCTCAAATACATGCTGGCTCCAGGGCTCAGGTGAGAGCTCCTGACTTTTCCTTACTGGACATTGCTCTGCAAAGTTTGTTACAGAATTAACTTATCAAAAGCAAAAGTCACCTCACAGAACAGGAAGATGGTTGGAAGATGAAGATTATTTTTTTGCCTCGCTCAGCATGTTTGCTTTGCGTCCTGCTTAAACCATTCCAGTAATGTTGTTGGAATAGAAAAGGAATCCACAAGTATGAGAATAGATTGAATGCTGATTAATGTAAGTGTCTCAGATCCACAGCTCTAGGTATGAGCTAAGCTTGGGCCAGAAATGCCAAGGTAAACAGTGGCAAAACTCTTCAGAAATAGCTTGTGGCTTGAACAATCGGTAAGGAATCAATAACAGATTAAAACCAGCCAGGAGCAGTGAATGGAATAAACTCATCATTTGTCCAAAAGCCAGACTTACAGAAAAAGTCTTTTGTCTATCGGAAAATTAGTGCTGTATTTTTGAAAGGCATGAAATTACTTTTTAAAGATATCATTAAGTAGATATTGAAAAAAAAAAAAAGAAAGCAGAACAGTTCAAATGCAGCCTTCCAAATTGCTTCTTTCTTCCTTAGTAGGTAAAAAGATGTTTATACTTACTATTTCATTCTAAAGAAAGGGTAGAAATTTTCTTTGTTTCCTTTTTGAAAAACTTACAAAGCATAACATTATCAAGGAGCCTTCTGGAAAAGTTTGCAAAGGATTTAGGAAACATAACAACATAATGTAATTGTGAATTACCTCTGAAGCAGTAAATGAACCCAGAACATAGCTGGATGATGAGCAGAAAGCGAAACATTCATTATGTAGTGTTAGCTGAAAATCTAGCTTGAATTAAAATAAAATTAAAACTAAAAAATAAAAAACATGTTATTTTTCCCCAAATTCCAGGAATCCTGATTAAATATGAAATTGTTTTTTAGATTTAAAGAATACAGGTTATCCCACATCAAAATGTGTATTCAAAGTGTGGCAGAAGGAGAAAAAAGGAAAGGCTTGAAATAAAGGAATTTAATAGGAAATTGTTCCTAATATTCCTTATCTTCTGAGCTAATAAACTATGCCTTACTTCTTAATTCTATACCCCCTTGGCAAAAAAAAAAAAAAATCTGAACGATACAAGTGAATTCACTTTTAGCAACCGACCAACTGTTTGCTTTACCGGCAGTGAGGTCACCAGAAATCTTTCAGTGAGCTTTGGACTAGTTCCTAACTGCTGTTTATATTTCAGATTGTGTATTAATGGATTGAATAAAATGTTTTCTTATTCTATCAAAAGAGCGGTCCCTGTAAAATTGATCAGGAATTCCTATTCTTTTGAATGTTTGAATACTTCTGTACACCCTTTTACACTAATGCACCCGTAAAGAAGCAAACTGAGCTGGGTTCCTGGTTGAGGTAGCACTACCACAACTCACAAGCACTTCTGAGCTAGGCTGCTTCGCATTGAGCAGAGGTCCAGCCCACAGTGCTCAAATGCACAGCATGAAAACATATTGCTCTTCAGAAATAAGCTTCAAGAAACATACTGCAAAGTGCACTATTAGGCAACTGTTGGCTTTTTCCTCCAATACTGGAGTCTGTCTCTTACCGCTATGGGGAAAATTCTAAACACATTTACACTACAGAATTTACTCAGTAGGAAATACTGGCTTTCCAAAGCCATTTTCCCCCCACTACTGCATTGAAAACTTTCTCAGAATAATTTCCCCTCCAATTAGCATGTGTTATAAGAGAAGCAGAAAGATCATAAATTATTTTAGCCATCAGCTTTTCAGCTTAATTTATTACCAAAAAGTAATGAGTGCTGCTATGGAAATGCCAGCCTGTGAATCTATAAGCCTAGGAAATTGTGAACTAATCTGCTCTCTTTTCCCTGAGGTCAATTAGAAATGACACCGGCAGACTTCTCTGTGACCTGCTGAGATTTATGGCTTTCCGTGTTAGGGCTCTGGCTCAGCCAGAAGATTAAGATCAGAGCAGCACCTGGTAGACTGTCATCAGTTAAGCCAGGCTGCGCCGATGGCTCCGGGCTAAAATGTCCATAGGGAGAGAGGTCGGTGGTGTCACACGGCCGTGTGTTGGCCAAGGCTGAAGCACATAGGAAAGGTGCCCATCTGTAAGCAAACTGCGCCAATAAAGGTCTAATACATTAAAAACGGGCATTAGACTGCAGCCTGCTAAGACGCTCATTACCACACAAGTCAGACCTAAAGATACTCCCTGTGTTTCACTGTGTGACACAAGGAGCCAACTACTTCAAGCGCATGTCCGTGTTTTGCTGCACATGTGACTGGAAGAAATGAAACCCAATGTTTTCTGTCTCCAGATTGTCTTTTGTGGATATTATTTGGTAATCGACCATTGTTGCAGACATAATTTCTCATGCCCACATAAAAAGATTAGGAATTTACAAAGCCTGCACAGTTAGATTCATTCTTGTAGTTTAACATGGACAAACAAAAGCAACCCAATTGCCCTGACTTGACTTTAAAACGTTTATACTCTGCGGGACTCCTAGGATTCTTAGGCCCAGTTGAGCACCACTGTACCTTTAAACTGAGGAATACCCACCTGCTCTAATAGGACTGACCCAGGCGAAAAAATACGGTAAAGTTAAAAGCACAGTCTTGGCAAATGTAAGAAAGAAGTGCAACACTGTCAGCCCTTTCTAGCATTTTACAGAGCATTTTCCCCCTTTTTGATTAGACAAACATCGGACAATATTCCATAAATAGCAGATAAGAGCACAGTGTCGTGCTTTTCTTGCTGCTTATTTGCCTCAGTTGTCAACATCGTTAAGCCTCAATTTCCTAGCATTACAATGATCTGTTCAGAACGGATTTAAACCACATTTAGAATATTCTTTTAAAAAATACTCTTTTTTAATATTCCGCACCTCGCAGTAATTCTTTCCTTACCAACAACACTCACGAAAAAAATGTAAATGCTTTAAACATTTCAAGCTGTCACATTTATGTCCTCCACGAGGTCGGAGAAGGAATAAAGCCAAACAGCTCAGACTAGTCTGTTGGCATTTGCTATTATAATTAACTTTCCATAGCTTTTACCTAGGCAGAATCCTTAGTGTATGTTTAACCAATGCAGATAGATTTTCAAGTCGTGCAGCACAAAACAAGTACGTACAGTGTTACGCATCATCAGGAACACCGTGGATAATGTTCTGACCTTATTCACTTCTTTTCTACTCCAATTCCATCCCCTTGGATGCTCTCAACTGTTTTTTGAATGACCCCAGTGTTTTAGTCTTAATAACCTTCACAGCAGTCCATTCCAAACATTTATTACTCCTGGGTTAAGAAGTACTGCTCAGCTACATCTGTTCTTAATTTGCTTTTTTTTAAAAAAGCGCCTTTTTTTTTTTTTTTTTTAATGTACCATTTCAATGGAAGAAATATACCTAAAAGCTCTACTTGGTGAAAAAATTACACAGGCCACTGCATGTAAAGGGTGTGCAAGCATGCACTTTGTCAGAGAGCCTAATACCCGGGCATTAGCTGATATTAAGGGCTTGCGGGTCCTAATAAGGGCTTTCCTGCCAGGGAAACATCCATCATTTCTACGGACATCCATCACCAAGAAGCTGAAATATATGCACGTGGAGGAGAAAGTTCATGCTGGGGATCCTATTGCTTCTCTTATTGAAGTATGCGAAGGACGAGCTCTGCGGGACCTGCTCGGCTCTGTCTGCCCAAGGAGCGGAGCCGCCTCCTCTGCGGTGAGCAAAGCAGGGCAAGCAGACCCACGGCTAGCGAGGCCCCGAGTGCCAACACCTCCTCACCTCTTTGCTATCAAAAAGCACCACATTTCATGTTAACCCATTTCTGAAATTAATGGAGCGCATGTCATCACTTGAAGTAGGCAAAACACAACGAAAGATGATCAGAAACTTATGTGAAAGACCATCAAATGTATCCTTCTTTGCTGGAAAAATATGCAAGACTTTACACATCGCTTGCAGCATGTTATGCCCATTCTTTGCTGACAACATGGATACTCCTGAGCAAAACATCGCTAATGTTTAAACACAGAATTTTTAGTAAATGGAATTTGAGTATTTCCATTTTAGAAGTCATTTTAGCCATAGTACTGGATGGACAACTTGCAGGCTCTTCATGTCCCAGTGTCACATCCAAGCCCTTTCCAGAGACTGCTTTCTAGAATACTGTCCTCCTCCTAAATCTCAGTTGAGATGCCCATCCTGCTAAGCCAGTCCTCCATCTCTGAGACAGTCATGATGGGACACAGATATTCAACTTCTTAATCACTAGGAAGACCCTGTCACAATATCACGGGTACAGGCACAACAGAAAATAAAACAGTGAAGACCTCAACTAACCTTACAGTATATATGAAATACTAAAATGAAGCACTTCAGAAACAAATATGAACTATTCTTTTTCACAGAAGAAATTAAGTTGGAAGGGACCCCTGGACATTTCAACCTCCCTGCTCAAGCCAGGGTCCACTACAGCATGTCACTCAGGTCCATGTCTAGTTGGGTTTTGAGTTATCTCCAAGGATGGCGACTGTACAGCCTCTCTAGGCAACCTGTTGCAGTGTTCAACCATCCTCACCGTAAAAGAAAAGCTTTTTTGGTATGTTTAAATGGAAACTCCTGTCTTTCAGGTTATGCTCACTGCCTCTTGTGCTTTTTACTGGGTGCGCTGAGATGGTGCTACTTAGAACGAGAGTCTACAAGTGACAATCCATTTGCAATGACTTGTACATTAGCAACAAGTTTGTATTGTGAAAAAAATCATGCAGAATGAACGCTTTTTAATGTAGGCCTCCATTTGTGATGGAACAGTCCTCTTTACACGTGCAGAGTACTCAGAATGCTACAGATCCTCATGGAAATTCAAGACAAACGTCCTTTCCCAAGACTTTAACATTTTTGCAGTTGTTTTTATGTTATTTATTTGTTTAACATTCAGAATTGACAAAATAAAGTTCCACAGAAAGAGATCATCTCCCTCCTGAGGTTATTTTAATTATTTGAGATGACAGTTAGAGAACAGCACAAATTTTAGAGCTCTTGTCTCAGTGTTTCACATACAAGCCCTTATGTGCCTTGTCAATTTAAACACACTTTATTGGGAAGTTCAGTCTAACCCAGATGCTGACAGAAATGTTACAGGTGATGACAACATTCCATTAACTCAACACGTATGAGTTGAGTTAATGTGAGTTTCTGAGAATTCTTCTTCTATTCTGCTGGCCCTGTATTCTCAAATATTGCTGCAAGAATCCTTTTTGCTGAAGTAGAAGAAGAAATCACCCTGTTTGCATGAGTTCCATGGATCGACTCACCCATTTATTCCTTCTGGAAGTGTGAAACATTCATTTGCTTTATACTTACTTAAGTGTAATGTCATGGTTTGCAAAATAAATTGGTAGTGTGACAGCTGGATTAAAAATAAAAGTATTTATGTACTTGCAGATGCAGAATTAGACATCAAGGGATTTACTAAAAGCACTTAGGCAAGTTAGGTTCTTAATTTATTGAAAGTAACTCACCTCTCACTCCTATTTGGCCACCATTCATTTCATACCAAACATAACCTTTGCTAGCTCTCAGGAGAAGAAAAAAAAAAAAAAAAAAAGGCTGAAGAGGCTGAACTATCTTCTTATTTCCAGAGAAGGCTCTAGCAGAACAGAACGGAGGCCTGGTCAATTTGAAAAAAAAATCATGAAACACTCAATCTTTCCTGTGGCTAACTTATAATTTTTTTTTCTATAAACTTGCCAATCTAGCCTCTTTCATAGGTACTGAGTTCAACAGACATTTGCTTTCACTGCTACTTGGCAGGTACAGCCAGCTTTAGTGCCACTTTTTCTTAACCTATTGCGGATTATTTCTGTCAAATGTTAGGAACCTGTACCTAATTTGGAAAACAATAAAATCATTTTTTTTTCTCTTCCACTGCGTGTTCCTATTCCTCCTCCTTCCTGCTCATCTGATATTTCCTTAGATTTGCAACGAGATATGACAATGTGTGCTACACATGGGATCCTGGAACACTTAAACACATTGGTGATGAAGCAGAAGAGATACTGAGAAATTACTTTTACATAAAGTAATTTTTGCTGTTGCTTTTTTACAGTATAGTGTATATCAATCACACATGCACCTTGATCCAACAGAATTGACTGATTCCAAAAAGAAGCTGGAAAATAAGTGGAAAACATGACTCAACTTGCCTGCTATGTCTTTGATTAATGGAAATCTGATAAACGAAATCAATAGAGCACGTATGGCTAGCAGTTCAGGTTGGACTGTCACTGAGAATTTCCTTATTTAGCAACTTTTCACTATCTTCTATTTTATATTTCCTTACATACGCTTATAACTGCAAAAATGTAGAAGTCTCATTTATTGACTACCATTCCTTAAAGTGAGCTTTTCAATATATGGTATCTCAGAGAAACAGCTACCTCACAACTAACTCCTGTACAATCCCATAAATGACAAGAAAGTTAGGAAAAAAAAATGATTCAAGCGTATGGAAAGGGTCAAACAAATAATTTGAATACACATAAATAATGTGTGCATGCAAAGTTCATTTTGTGTGCATGGACATAGTCAACACAGGACTACCATTTTCCAGGTTTAACCTTCCTTTAAGTGGTGTAGAGACACCTTAAAAGCACAAACACAGTTTGGGAGAAAAGGAAAAGGGAGTAATAAATGGCACATGATTGCAGAAAAAATACACAGGCTGCATCTCCACCCTTTTGAAATCTTTTAACTTTTTGGAAGGAATTCTTCCGCAGTTTCTAATCCCATTTCCCATGAAACACAAGGAAATAAAGAAGTAAAATCTAAAAATAAAGAAATGGTCAAAAGTCATTTCACTGTCATTTTGCAGGTACTTCCTTTCAAATAATTCTAACTAGGGTCAACTGAGATACTAATTTTCAAAGCAGAGTGTACCTGAGCCAGTTTGAAACCCCAACTGTTCCTCTAGGTAGAAGCTGTTGTTGCTATTTTCTAGTAAAAGATTGTTTGCCTCTTTTTCCACTACTTTTTGAAATAAATAAAAAAATAGACAGGAAAAAACACCCATGCTTCTGTGTTGTCAAAGGGATGAGCAAAGTTTTGGGCACACCACATTTCAAGCAAAAATGTGCTTCTAAACACATGCAGATCACTTTTTAGCTCTACTGAGAATACAAGAATACACTTAAGCAACCTGCAAAAATTCCCTTCGTAACAGTATCACTTCACAATTTTGCACCTCTTAGGCAATAACCATATTCATCTTTTCACAATTCACAGCTACAGCTGCCCCATTTAAACTAAAAATATCCTCAAACTCTGCCTCAGGAAATAAGTTGCCACTTCAGTTCATTTCTGAACAGTTTATCATCAGTATGAAAACGATCCCTTTTTATGAGGTGCTCTTATTTCATAGGATATACCTAATATTTAGGAATGTGTACATTGTATGCTGAAATTATTCGTAACCTATAATGAAACACATAAAATAACAATTGCACTAGGAGCACCGGTGCAATTAAGACTGATAGACTCTTCCTTTATAAACTTACATTTTAAGAGTACAGAATGCCAGGATGAAACCTGAAAAATATCATTTGGAGGGTATGGGCTGCAATTCATGTTTTCTTCATACAGAAACAAACCAAAGCAAACAACCAACAAAAACAACAACAACAACAACAACAACAACAACAACAACAACAATAATAATAATAATAATAATAAAAAACACACACAATCAACCAAAACCAAAATAAAACAGCCGTTCTTACTCTGGAGTAATTTTTCTCATTGGAGGTCTAAACAAAGTACTTTCAGCACTAGCAAGTCTTCAGAAAATGTCTTTTTTCCATTAGTGCCTTTCCCCTTCTCACGCCCCCTTTTTTTGCCTAGGGAAACTAAATGGTAAATTTGCCATCTGCCAAAAATACAAACCCACTACGTTCACTATTTCAGTAGAGAAGCTATTTAATCAACAAGCAGAGTATTTGTTAATATACTTAAATCACACCACTAGTTATGTTTGTGTGCGTATAAAAACACAACCCTTCTGGCATGCACACACTTCAAAATTGGATAGTTCAATTAACTATTAATTATTCTCACTAAATACTTATTTTCATGAAAAAAAAGAAATCACATAAGGTGGTGGGACACAATAAGTGCTCAGAAACAGCCTGCGTGCTTAAAGGTATAGGTTTTTCTCATTCCATGGGATCACTAAACCCACATCTGTTACTTGGAAAGATCCAGCAAAACTCATCTTTTCCAATTTTTTTTTTTTTCCAAATTTTATTTCCAAAATAAAAGCTGAATCTTCCAGTGCCCAGACAAAAACATCAATGCAGAAAATAACTGGCAGACAATATTCTGGGAAGAGGATGGTGAACAATATATGCAAACCAGATTTCTGTGCAGTAACTTCAATAAATATATTTGTTTGAGAAACATGTAACTTGAAGAAATGCCTGCAAGCCTGATGCCAAAATCAAGAGCATTTATGCCTTTGTACACTGAAAAACTTGGCCATGCCTCCATAAAAATTGCCCTCGCAGTGCTTCCAAAGTCAGGGTTTGGTAGGGAATATGCACCAGAACTCAACAAGGCTGACTGAAAAGACACGACTTTCTGCCTCTTCTATGCTCAGGGTCAATACTCAAATACTGTTTCCAAGTTACTTTTTCAAGTATAGATCATCCAGAAGAGCCAGAGAGACCTTAGCCTGTCCTTTTCCAGACACTTTGGTTAACTCTATAGGAAGCTATTTATGTAACCTTGCAGTGAGCCTGTGTTTAATAGACTCCAAGACTGCATCCTCCTTCAGTAACATGTTGGCAGCAGGATCTTCTTCTACCTACCCCTATCTTTTTCAAGAACCTGATTTTCTCTCTTTTACTCAATTAGAAATTAACCAAAGGAAAAGGGAGTTCTGAGGTCCTTAATCAGCAAACCTTTTAAAGTCCAATCATGTTCACAAAAGCAAGGGCATGTCCCAATATTTTGCTGAAGCAGCAGAGCAGAGGGAAGCTGGCTACACTGAAGCTATCCAGGCGAAATGCTCATAAAAGCAAGTCCCATATCCTTTATTTTCTCCCATTTCCTAAAACATCCTACTACTAAATAAATCTAACCCTATGTATCTGCATGACAGATTCTACAAAGATTCAAACAGCGTAAGAAGCCAGAGAAACCAACAGGTAACTCTCTTTCCGAAGTTCCTAATATAAAGAGGTATTCCTGCAAATTACATCACTGGTGACATTCAGCCCTTAAATGCACACACAGGCTATATTTCAGAAGAGCCAGAACAGACTCTGTGCCAGAATATGAAGCAAAGAATTAAATAAATAAATAAATAAATGGGGGCAAGCTGCAAATATAGCCAAAAACTGTCGGAGAAAAAACACAAATCAAAACATGTCTTAGATACTAAGGCATCAACAATGCCTCAAAAATTCATATCAAATGTAAGTAAAAATATCACCCAACAAATCTATAAACGTGTCTGATATTTTGCAGGGGAAATTCATGCAGCAAAAACCCGAGCCCAAGAACGATGCAAAACAGTTGTACGCTTGGCAGTTTTAGGACAAATTTGTTTCCATTTTCTGGCTACTGGACAAAGCTGCTTCTACATGTAAACGTAAAATCCAATCCTCTTTATCACTAAATTTTCCCGACTCTTTCTGGTTGCCTCCAGAGCGCCTTGGAAAGCCCCCAAAAGCAATGTTTGCTTGTACGGCTGTGCTTTGATATCTTGTGCACTCTGCAATTATTTCGGTGGTTGAAAAGGAGCGCGCGAGCGCAGGGCTGTGAAACGCATTGTGCAACCGCAGATGACTTCATGTTAACCCCTGCTCCCCGGTTCCACCCCCGGGTCAAATGCCTCTGAGTCAGTGTCTAGCCCAGATGAATGATGTCATCCTCACACCACCTCTTTAGCAAGAAAATGTGGTGGTGCCTTTCATTGTCTCATCTTAAGAGACCCTGTGGAACTAAATGAAGTTCCCGAGATAAAAAAGAATGTGCCTCGACTTAAAAAGACAGGAAATGAACACATCGCTCTAACACCTTTGAAATATGTTCTAAGAAAAAGATGGTGATGGATCATACACAGCAGAAAGGGCCATCGGGAAGCATGTGTTAAAAGTCAAAAAAAGATTTGCACAAAAAAAGAAAAGCCAAAAGCCAACGTTCAAGGACAACCGAGCATCTCAAATATCCATTCTGATATGGGCAAACTGCCTAAAATAAAATAGAATGGGCCAATGGATGCAATCTCTCTTTCAGACATCCAACTGGTGATAGTTTAGACGTGCAAGGAACAACTTGTGTGCAATGAAACCTGAGTACAGTGCAACTGTGCAGATTTAATGAAATAGCTCCAGATTGTTTTAATATACGGCAATGTGCACATAATCATTTTGATTGCACTAGAGGTTTTTTTTTTTTTTTTTTTTTTTGGTCAAACAAACAAAATATTTGAGATGAACATCAGCTGTATATGAATCTTTCAACTAATTAATTCTTTAAATGCAGGAAAATCCTTTAAATGCAGGAAAGCATAGGAGAAAAAAGAGCGGAAGGGGTAGCAATACAATAAAATGTACTTCTGGATGAAGATGACATAAGATGGCTCTGACTCAGAAAATATTTAAGGGATGATTAGGTTAAACTCGATGTGACTTTAAACGCGTTCCACAGTGCTTTCCTGATTATGAAAGCTCCTATTTATAAGGGACAGTATGATACATTTTTCCAGGAATAGAGACCCAGTAGAAGGACATGAGAGTCTGAGCTGCGAAAGTGGAGTTTCATGGGGGAGGAAGGAAGATGTACAAGGTAAAGGCATGAAAGGGAAACTTCATATCATGACCATAAAAAAAGTGTGAGTCAAGGATACAAGACTTAAAAAGATCAGACTTGTCAGGCCTCTTATTAAATAAATCCAAGATGTTCCAATTGCACATAAAAAGAAAAAGCAGCAGCTACTGACATCTGTAGAGTTGTTAGAGTTGTGATAGCAGGAAAAAGATTCTTTTATTTTCTAAATGCAAAAGTCTATGTTATTTCCAAAATGTACTTAAGCAATTTCTAGCTTTTATAGGTACTGACAGCCTTCAATATGACTCAGAGGCTCTAGCAATTATTTTTGCAGAACAGTTTTGGGTTACTGTTCAGACACTTGCTCTCTTTGCTAGAAACAATGCCTTGTCTTCTTTTACTCAATGTGCTGTTTTCTGAAAACAAACAAATATTAAAACAGACTTATGCTCAAACAAACCATCTTTCAGAGGAATTCCAGTAGGAGGAAAATTCTTACAGCTAGGAATATAAAGTATCAAATACTGCCTCTGTTTGACAATGTTGGCAGCTAATAAATTCAAATATATACATATATAAATGTCTGCCTTTATTTACACTTTCTTTTCTTTCTTGTCCAGCTGCCATTTTTGGCATATAGAAAACAATCCTCCTTTTTTGAGTTAGATTCCATTGTAACAATCCCCTTTCTCTCTTGGTAGTCCTCCCTTTACCCTACGCCCACAAACCATGATACAAAGCTGTTCAAAAATCAATCTAAACTTGAGCAAACACAAATGTGTTGTCTTTGTGCCTTTTTTTTTTTCAGTTCTCTCTCTTCATACATTTTTTTTGTCAAAAAACCCATCGGCTGCTTCAAAGCAGAAAACCCATTCCACTTGCCTTGATATGCAACTTGTTCCCTGCATCTGCATCACGATCTTCATCCCTTATCTCCCCATCCACCTTCAGTAGGTTATGGCTATACGGTGTTTCATTTGGCTGCAACCTGTCATACTGATCCTAAGTCTGAGTTTTAGTTTTTCATGCTATACTAACAGCCTTCCCTCACCCTTCAAACAAGTTAGCATTTGTGTTAGACCCCAATTTTCACATTTCTTGAGCTCACTGCTCTCCTTCAGCTTTGATAACTACCAAAATCTCGCCTAAATCTTCTCCCAAATGGCTTCTCCTTCCAAGCCATAAAGATAATTTCCTTCCCTCTCCTTGCAGAGCCTGCATAAGCAGACGGGCACTACCAATAAACAGAGAGGCTGTTTAGAACCGAGGCCTACTTTGAAAAGGAGGTGGACGTGACCCACCTCCACGGCACTGAAAGAGATCCCCGCTCAACCCAGGGGCTCAGGACATTTGTATGTTAAGACAAAGACTAACGCTGTGGTTCCTGCAATACTTTAAAGTGACTAGTATCAGGTGAAAAGCAACGAGGACCTGGTGCAGCTAACAGTCCTGCTTTTTGGTTTTCTTACTGTAAACCTCAGAGTGGCAGGATGAAAAATTCCACTTTTTTTTTTTTTTTTTTCCCCTGCACATTTGTATAAACCTGAACTATCCAAGCACTGAAAATGTTAACATGCACTTTCAGCCTAATGGGAAGCCAGAAACTGTAATGCTGGTTTAGAAGCAGACGGGGATGTATAAATAAGACTATTGTTTCTAAGGGGTAAAGCTTAAATATTGTTATATGGTAGTTAGAGTAGAGTATAATGGTCTATTGTTTCTATGAATAGGTCTCCCAAGCACCAATCAACACCTTATCGTTAAGATTAATCACTAGAATATCTTCCCCAAGATCAAACAAACACTTCTTGAGAGTTCAAACTATGACTTCAAAAAAGTTTCAGGGTAATCACAGATTAGATTTAAACATTGGCCACTATATCCTTATACAATGATTCTTATTTTAGCGATTAAATGTTACATAAGGCTATTTGAAAAGGTTTAGAAAGATTTTCTCATAGTAAACGTGAACATCTATGTTAGCCAGAAATCTTTGGTCCTGTTCTTAACGTCTGTTGTATGTAACCATAAACCCATTTTTGTTAGATAAGATTTTTAGAATAGCTTTGATCATCAGTATGAGTGGCTTACAGTATTATTTTATCAATATACCTTTTTTTTTTTTTTTTTTACTATATTTGTAAATATATTTTAATCTTTTCATGTCGTTAGGCAGCAACGAACAGGCTTTTAGTTTTAGAAATGTTATCCTAGGTCAAACTAGTTTGTAGGGTAGACTGACACAGATGCTTCAGAGAAAGAAATTCTATGTCAGGTAGATCTGGCAAAATATTCCCCAAGAGCTAATACATTCCAAGGCTCAACAGCTCAACAGTTGGCTGTAAACTGGTATTCTAGAAAGCTTATACTCAATTTTTTTTTTTAATATCGATTCTGTAATTCTGTATGCTTCCTACTGATATATACTTCAAATTCTGATATATGTTCTTCTCAAATGCCACAACCTTACATTCTTATAAAATTACAATATAATCTCTTTTACTCAGTGCAAAATTTGATAATATATTCAAATGTATATATGCATATAACCTCCTGTTTCTGCAAATATCCCTTTTTCCCCCCCTGTAATCTTCACTTTTCTTATCCATTTATGTTGTAAGTGTTACACTTATGCTTTTTTCCCTTAAAGGTGATGTTTTCCAAGATCCGGAACATTGGTTCCACCTACATTTTTTTCTGATGACTTCAGTGGGATTACAGGAAGGTCACTTCCAGAAAACCTTCTCATGTGCAAAAATAGAAAATAATAGGAAAATAATAGAAATGTATCACCAACTTCAGAGACAATGATTATAAAATCTAGTCCTAATTTATCACTGCAAAAAGAAAACCCACAGTCCCCTTCCTCATCTTTTTTCCAGCATATACCCTGAGGCCAACCACACCGAAGAATTACTTAGCCTTTTTTTCTGAAATACAGAACTCCCTTTTCTGGGATAAAGAGCAGTAAAATTCCTTGAATAAATATTTTAGTCCCTCTACCTATCGCAAAGGAATGTAAAATTGTTTGCAGTTTCACATAGTTTCCCATGGAAATTAAATATTTTGGAGAAAATCTGGAAGGCTACAATGATACTCAGATTTAATCTGAAAAGAACAAACTTTTTAGTAGGGGGGAAAAAGAGAAAAAAAAAAGAAAGCTGATACAGTTTCATTTTCTTGTGATGCACCTGTATGGAAACATTTGCCGCAGGCAGCCACTACATCTATGAAGCCTTTAGCTAACCATGTCTCATTAAAAAGACATTATACAACCAGCTCCTATTAAGGCAAGGATGTCTCCGTGTTTGTTTTCACTCCTTCCCAGCAGGTAGGAAGCAGCATTTTGCTCCCAAAGTGCACGGCGAGTAGCGTGTGCTGTGCTCGAGAAGTTCGTGACTGCACACGGGTGAGTTCAGCAGCTGCGCCTTGCAGTGCATCACCTAAACTCTCTGCCACTCGTGGGGGTTTTTCAGTGTGGAGTTAGTTTTACACTACACAACTATACAGTTGTTGTATAATTACACTCTATACATACCATACATATATATACATATGCATACTTTATACACTATACAATGTATAGTTGTATAGTATAGAGTAGTACAGTATACTATGTACTCTGGGGTCCAAACAACTCCATAATGAATAATCCTTATCAGCAGTATCACTCCAGGAATATACCCACACAGCAGATGGGCAGATATCTAAACAACATCTCTTTCATCTACAGGAATGCCAACTTCTGGCAAACAAGAAGCTCTTTTAATAACAACAACAGATCCTAAGTGCCTTTAAATGTGTTGCCTATTCCCCATTTTGCATGAATAAACTGCGCACTTGGAAAACGGCTTCTCCAACACTTGATAGTGTCTTGGTAAATGCAAATAGGAGGATTTTAGTCCAAGGTTTTCACATTCCAACAGCAAACATGCTTGATTTGATTTGAGAGAGCTATACACACACACCAGAATTTGCGTATACAATCTTAAAAAGCTCTCAACGATAACCAATCACTTCTAATACCACAGTAGTATATGCGCAGTAGCAGTCTGACCTGGCAAAATATGGATATATTTTGTTCCTCTGTATTTGTTCCAAGCCAGGCTAGTCTTTACTAGAATGCTTCAAATGAGGACGCATCCTTTCATACCCTTTTAGTTACACAAGCAGGAGCTTCTATTTCCTTGTTGATCCTCAATGAAAGGGCGAGCAGTCAAGTCAAGCTTTGGGCAACAGAGCAGATGTGCACAAAGCACCTACCTGACAATGGCCAGGGTTCCCACTGAGACTTTGGAGGGGAGAATAATCGCACTTTCTTTCGCCGTGAACCACGGGTACAAAATCACATTTACGTGTGCAAGCCTTTGCCCTCTCAACATGTGTTCTCAGCTGCCTTAGGGTAACTGGAGAAGGTCAGTTTGACTTTCAGTCCCAAAAGCAAAGGGTGATGGTAAGAATGTGGCGGATAACGCTTTAAAATACACGATCTCCTTCTCCTCCAGTTAGGTTTAGGTTTCATTGACTAAGGTTTATAGGGAAAAAAAATCTTTTAGAAATGTTACTCAACAATAAACGAGCACAGGTCTTTCAAAACCCTACCAAAAAAGAGAAAACTATTTAACAGAATTACATTTTAATGCTCATTTTTTCAGCAAATTCTCTCAAATCAATACAAAACCTTAGCATTTCGTTTCAGACTATGTACTGTTTTCATATAATGACCCCTCCTGTGCTCTTTTTTGATGTTATTTCCCCTTCTGTCTCTCAATTCTTTCTAAGCATAAAGGATTCTCACTCTAATCTTCCATCTGTTCCATTGTGTCTCCTCTTTTCCCCTTCCATTTTTTTCTCCTGGATCTGTCTTTTTGGTCTTTATCTCCTTTTCCTCTGCATTCTCTACTATCTTTTCACATTTTGGTGTCCAGTTCCTGGAGTACATAAATTTGTCTCATTCATTAGCAGCGCAGTAAATTTTAGCTGAATCACCTCTTGAAATGGGACTAAAGTACATTTTGCAGCTTAGTTTGCATACGAAGTGTAGCAAATCAACCAAAGAACCAAGCATAAAAGCTGAACATAAAAGCCACGCTACAGACATCCATACACACGGCATTCTAAAAATAAGTATACCTAACATAGTTCTGATGCTTTCTATGCTTATCTGTAAATGTGAAGCAATCAGAACTTCATCCGTTGAGCTGAATGCGTGTGCTAGTTCCACAAGTCTAAATAGCTATAGATAAGAGCTCTCCAATACCTAATGTAGTCTTAAAATTAATATTAAGAAATAAGCAGCTTTTCTTATCTTTAAAAAGAAAATCATAACATATATGGCAAATTATGAACCCTTCCGCTGGGTATTTATATATTTTCATCTTACACTCCACGGAACGGGATTGGGCCAAGGGAAGGCAAGTCACTAGTTTAAGACCATACAGTAAGGCAATGATGAAATCAAAAGCACACACACAACTTCTGGCTTCCAACCGTAGGCTTAATTTTCATGTCATGTTCCCTTCTTACAGATATCATAGACAATATCAAGACAGCAGTAAACACTCATCCACTGGACTGCACTCCCACAGGTCTTTTTTTCCTCTTTACTCAGCATATGATCACTTCGGATCTTACCAAAACATAAACTCTAGTGAACGGTGCCCAACCCTTTACCTTTACGGTGCCGAGCTGGAATGGGCCCATTGGGCCTACTGCTCGCTGCTGTCCAAACTTCTGGATCTGCCTCCAAACCATTTCTTGCCAGTGATCTGCAAACTAAATTTACTTGGCATTCACAAGTACCACGTTTCAATCTCCTCAGGAAAAGCAAGGGCAGAAACAACAGGCAGACAAAACCTGTTACTACATGACTGGTCACATAACTGGGGATGGACAGGGGAAGGAGATGGATTAACTGAACCCCATGTCCTGACTAACATGTCCTCGTGAACAGATGAAAAAGAATTGATACAGATTCATTGAGGTAATGCATTATTGCATTTGTAAGATGCTTTAAGGTGCCAAACGCACTCAAAGAGAGAACAGGAATCACCAAACCTCAGCTGCTGAGTTCATATGCTTTGCTAAAAATTGCTACTCAGTGTGTTAGGAAGCTGATTCATTTCTAAACTCAGGCAATAAATGAAAGAAGCTCAAATCCAAGTCATATACACCATGTATTTTAGAAGGAAAAAAAACAAACAAACAAACAAAAACAACTGACAAAGACAGGGAAAGCAAAGCTGATGGAAGCTGAACTGAAGTTGAATTAAGAGTGAACTCAAAGCTGCACAGCGTGGGATGGTTTATTAGCAGCCCGAAGACAAAGGCCACAAAGCAGTTTTACTCCCTTAGAGAGAGGAGCCCTATTATGGAGCCTTTCAACTCCCCAAGAATTGCCTTTTAACTCTCCCTCCACAGTAGGACAAACAGGGGAAAGAAATTAGTCTTGGCCAATGCTGGCTGTTTTGTAACTTGTAGTGCTCGTCCCACTGGAGCTGTTCTGACTCCTGTCAGATTTATCCTCTTGATATTCAGCATGGATTAACCTAAGGTATCTTTTTATATATATATAAAAAAAAAATTCTTCCCTTCCCTCCCAAAATATGTGGATTAGTTAAATGATTAAATGATATTTCCTGGATTTAGCAGTAATCTCCCTCTGACTGCAGTGCTACTATTATAAAATGTTACATACAACACAGAACCTATCCAATCAACTAGGTCATGCTGTCATCCACCTATAGCGCAAAACCATAAAAATAACTTAAAAATCCTAAGTTATTGAATCTGAAACACTGTCACAAGGCCATTCCATACACCAGACTATCCTGCTCACCTTAAATTAGTGTATTCCTATCAGGGAGAGAAAAAGCTATTATTTTTTCAAAGAATATGAAGAACCTCCCCAAAATAACTTCTTGCAGCTATAGTGTGCTGTTTGCTGAACATGACAAATCTTTAGATTGACCCAAATTCTGTATTTTCTAAATAGGAGCTCTGAAAAGAAGTAGCAGCAACCTGTCATTTTGATCTAGCACCAGATTTTTCGCCTTTTGTTTTAACACCAGTCACTCTCCATTTACAGTGCAATCGGTGGTCCTGGGATACGGCCAACTATAACACAACCAATTGAAAATACCACACTCAGGCTTGCCCTAAAGCGTATGCACGGACACTTAGGAGGCTTGCTAACTTGTAAAGAGGCACACAGAATCTCTAGGGCTCCAGCACCCGCCTCCAGATATTCACCACCACTGATTTTATCCCCTCTGGGAACCAGTAAGGTGGCCTCTTCAGAGCACTGTAATTTTTCTCCCTACAGCTGCAAGAAAATCATAGCACAAAAATATTTTCCCTTCTAGCTTCTTTTTCTCTCGAAAGTATCTCATCTTTACGTATTTTGCTCTAATGACTAACATACAGCGATGTTGCACACCCTGTCTTCTTATATTATTTTGATATTGCAGAATGGTTTGGAAAAAGGCAATGAATTAATTTGAGCAAAAGAAGCTCTGGACAGAAGTTCTGTGCAC
Source organism: Nothocercus julius (assembly GCA_013398735.1). Classification (NCBI taxonomy): domain Eukaryota; kingdom Metazoa; phylum Chordata; class Aves; order Tinamiformes; family Tinamidae; genus Nothocercus; species Nothocercus julius. Next base: position 1,324,570 of record VZSV01000113.1, on the reverse strand, counting down.
ATCTTTGTTGCTATATGAACTGGATACACTATATAAAATGGTGATACTTGCAAGAGGATTTGGTTCATTCAAGCATGCAGAGCTCAAAGCAGAATTTGGCTCACAGCAAAAACGTATGCTGTGAAAAATAAAATTCCATATGAAAAGAAAACAACACGGACTATAGGGAAATCCACATGACTCAGCTGCCACGTAATGTAATGTAATACCACGAGCTTGAATCTGCCCCTACAAGATAAACTTCACGACCATCGCTTTAGGAATATTTTCCATGACTCCTTCGAGCAACAGAAAATATTTGTCACCTGTAGGGCACCACCAGAGCATGGCAAAATGACTAGTCTTTTTGCCTCATAGCAGTAAGATTTTCCTTAAGGCTGACATGCTGAATAAGTAATGGGACACAGTGGGAATCTTTTAGGGGCAGGGATAGCAGATAAAGTCTTCCATCTTTAATCACACTCCTGTTCTTACACCATGCCAGTCACTACAGCATCTATACATAGTAACCATGAAAACAGTCAGTGTTGATTCTACCTTATGATTAGCAGCTATGGGCTTCATATAACTAAGATATCTTCATATGTTCTAGCAAGACAAAAATATCTTGCTTATTCAAAAGGTGAGGGATGTTAAAGGGCAGTGGTATTAATAAGGTAAATGAGGGGAGAAAGGAGAGAGAGAAGAAATCTTATACAGACAAAATTTGTTTTGTACTTAAAACAGTGTTCTTCTAAAGGCAGAACTAATCTGTGCTTTTCAGCACACAATAATTCACATGAAAAATGTATAAATAAGCAAAAAAGATGAGACTTTCAGTATAAATCAAAGCATATTACAGTTATATACCTACACACACAAATAAATGCATAATTATATATACACATGCACCTGCAGATCTGACACGCAAGCATGTATTTCTGTGAAGACAGAGATGTGACTTCCTGAGCCATCATAACACATGTGGAAACTGTATTGAACCTATAAGGTTTTAGGTCAAGAACATGATACTAGCATGGACTCCGTAGGAACAGAGCACCGTAAGGAACGCACTGAAGGAGTCCCATGAAATAGTCTATGGGAGTTCAATATTCCCCAGCTGTCCCCAGGCCACTTGTTTTTGTTCGCAGGACATGAAATTTGTTTTCCAGCAGCATCTGTTTTCAGTGTCCAATTTCTTATTCCTGGAAATTCTTCTGTTCACACAGTAAAATTCCAGCAGCCTCAAGTAAAAAATAAGTTACCAGTTTTGCTGAATTGAAGCCCTATGCAAATAGCAGCCTAGTAGCACAAAGTAGCAACACTGGCATCCTGCCCTTATTTCTAGTGTCATTCTTTGCTCAAACCTTTTCACATCCATATGCATCCGTACTGTTATTTGAAAGCACACAACATTTTTGAACAAGTCTCTGCTGATCAGTTAAGCACATAGTTCCATGTTTGGATCAGGATTCATGGTAAAAAGTGCAGCAAAACACCAAAAAACGCGCTACTCATCTGCTCCTGTACAAAAATGCCCTCCAGTCATCTGTAGAAGCGGAGAGTTTGTAAACTGGATTTCATTTCTTGAAACGCAGGGTCTTCCATTTTTTATGACTTACTATAATTGCTTCTCTCTTGCAACTGGTGATTTTGCCCAGTAATGTAGCAGTGGAACCAATCAGTTAAATGAAGCATGAACTGCAGCCTGCAGAGAGCTGGATTAAAAACTGCTGAGTTTTCAACATGATCTTTAATCAGAAAGGGTTTCTTTCAGAGAAAAGAAAATGTAAAACATAGGGGGCAGGGAGAAAAGGGGTGAGGATGTGAATAATGAACTTTTAAAAATCGCAATATGCGTTAATTTTTATACAGTGTGTAAACCATGGCACAATTCGTCAAAGATGTATTCCTATCAATAATTATTAAAGACTACATTAATAGCCTAATTCTGTGTTTTTTGTTCTAATATGTTCATACTGCAACTTGTCACGCTGCCTGTCCAGAAGACTTAGGCAAGAAAATCGTTCAACAGCAGCAGCCTTGGCCTGCTCTCCCTCTTCGTAGCTATCGTCGTCTCATACATTCACACAGTAGCCCGAGATGCTAAACTCACAATGTGCATTTCTGTTTTGCATTGCCCTGCAATGAATAATCTAACAGGATCAGGAGGCATCTGTAAACTGTGCCTTTGTGCACATGAATAAAGTCAGTTTCTCAAATAGCCGCCAGAGCAAGAAGAATGGAACAAGGAAAGAAATTAAGACAAAAAAAAAAAGAGGAAACATCAAGTTGCTGACCCGTAAGTGCTGCCAAATCATTATACTTCGATAGCAACCTATTTCCCCAGTTAATGTACATAGGCCATTTTCACTACTCCTTGTGCTCCTTTTTCTTAATCTTATGGCTTGTAATGTTCATTAAACCTGTTTATGCAGAAGGGCTGGGTCAGCCAACATGCTAACAAAGTACGCATATGTCTGCACATACAAATATATTCTTTCTTCTGCTTCTTCCAAAGTCAAAAAGCTATTAACAAGCTTAAAAAGAAAAACAAAACAAAACAGGCACGCATGTGCTTTTTTCCTTCCTTCACTAGGAAAGTCAGCAAATGTAACACTTCTTGTAATGGTATATTAGGTTTGCTTCAAGAGTGACATTTATGTTATGATGCACATTTCCACCGCGGCTTTCTCTTCCTAAAAATACAGAGAAATAAGCAGAAAGCACACAGCTACAGAAGAGGCTGTTTCACTCATGCTTGGACCCTTTCTTCTCAAAGGGTTTAGCACGTTGCCCAAGAGAATGACAGATGAAGAAGCAAACACACCTCGTGCAAAGCGGCCCCAGGGCACAGGGTTAAACCCGAGGGACGGTGCTGCCCCAGTGCAAACACTCAGCTGCAAGCTGCTGCTCTAGCTGAGCTGGAAAAGAGATGCTGCAACCATTGGCAAGTTGAACGCCTCTAAACCAGTGATGGTATCGAAGCAAACACAAAAAAACACTTTGAACATTCCCTGGTCTAATATGAGTATGTGAAAGCCTGAGATTACTCAAACACCCATCTGACATGGGACTTAACAGTGACTTTCGTCCCTCACAGCCTATCCTACATCATATGCGGTCACGTTCAGGACTTCTACACTGAATTACCTCAATGCAGAAAAGCCTGCAGTCTGCCTTCTGGAGGCACCCCAGTTATGACTTTGCAGGAATACTGTACGCCTTGATCTTGCCAAAGTTCACTTGAGTTTATGGGAGAGAAACTGTACATTCAAATGCTTCTTAGCCAGCTTCATTATGATAAAGAGAGAAAAGAAGAGAATACGGGTAGGCAAATCGTGTACAATTCTGCCCCACATCAGGCTTGCTTTAATTAAGTCAGCTATGATCTCATAGCAGGATAATTTTTTAACGTTGGTGTTTAGGAAAAAGGCTGACATTGAAGGCCATTTTGCCTGACTTTAGTTAAGAATGTGATTCATGTGAGTGGGAGAAAGTAATGCAGCAAAATCTACATTTTTGTGTGCACACAATATAGAAGATCTGTATGCCAGCGAGAGACTGAATAATAGAGCATACATCCTTTGTTTATTTGCACCGTACGGAAATCCGGAACAGGAAATAATAGCTTGTCCCCACAGCACCATCCCTGCTGATACAATACCAGCTCCATATTGAGTATTCATGTGCCATATGCGTTTGCTGCTTATAAACATCTATCTGTCATCTGAATCAAGTACAGGTGTTTCACTGGTTTTAATTAATTACAGTATACCATGTTGTATTTTTTCAATTTGTGAATACAAAAATAACTCTGACCGAGATTCTTTTTTTTTTTTTTTAAAGACTCTGAACTCCTTACTGATTTCCACAGTGCACCTTACGAACTTTACAGTAGGCCACTTCACAAAGAATATTCAGATACTGAGGCTCGCTCCTCCCTAATGAGAACAAATAATATGAAGGTTTCTCAAAACACGTGTTTTGAATTGTGAATCTTCCCATGTCATCTATTTTCAAGGCAAAAAACATCTCTTAAAACACTCAAGCTGAACACGGTGTTCCATGAACTGGGCAGATTCACACAGATACTATATACAAGTGAGCTTAAGTCACTGGTAGACCAAAAAACGTAATAGCTATTGCCATCTCTCCCAGTAAGTTTCCTGGCAAAGGCACTCCTAACTGTTTAGGAGAGTCTCTTCATTTGAGTTGTATTGAAAATTTATGTTTTGCTGTACATTTATCTGCTGAGTATCAAATGACCCCAAAATATATATACTCCTTATTTTGCTTACCTCTTCCAAGGTCATATAGGACTTAAATGTCCTTTAAAAAAATAGTAATCTGGATAAAATATTTAGAGTGTTTCTGAATAACACAGGAAACTGAGTCCTGTTTTCAAAAATGACTTAAGAACTTAGAAGATTAAAGGACCATATACACATGAAGTCATTTAGTTAAGACTGCTCAAGAACAGCTAGACCCATACACAGGCACTCTTACTCTAGAATAAGGTTGCTTTATTTCTGTTTAAATTAGCTGGAAGTATGTTAAGCTAAATTGAAACAAGAGTGCCAGCACTTGCAGCTAGTCAGCAATAGCTGATCCTAAATAATCCCATGTACAAAATGTGCTAGCAAAACGAAGATCAGACCCCAGTCTCTGGTATCCCAATTAACACAAAGCATTTCCTATGACATACTACTTCTTATTCTGCTGCTTCTCTTATTTCCTTTCAATAAAAATAAAATACAGCTAGCATATCTTTCTTTAAAAATTATGTGCTGTTAAATATCAGTTGACCACATGCAATTTATGGTCAATAAAACACAATACTTCATTCTTACAATTAAGTAAACACTTTAGGATAACTTTGTCTTCTGAAGAAGCATATCTTTGCTAGTTGTATTTATTCTTATTAACTGAAAGTGAGGAAAGAAAATCCAGATTTTAATGTGGTACTAAGGGCAACTGGAGGTAATTTGAGTTAGTACTGGCAACTTCTGTATTAACATTGGGTAGACGTTTTGTTTCAGGCAATAAAAAAAAGAATTTCTTCTTCTTGCAAGACAGACCCATTACTGGGTAATCAATCACAGCACACCCTGAAAATCATGTTTTCAGCAAGGCACAGATCTGTCAGAGAGTGTAATTGTTACTAAAAACTTTTCATAAATACCTGTAACAAGCAAACTTAGCTGCAGCATGTCAGGCCTAGCTGCTATACTGGGTTGCCTTCTCTTTTCTTGCTTCACACTCTCTAACCCTTACACGGAATACAGCATGATTAATTACTTGAAGACCCTGACCATGTGTGAAATATTTCAGAAATATCAATCCATTAAGTTTTAAAACACTCCTTATAGGTGACTGGATGTCAACATTCCCACGCTGCAGATGAAAACTGGAAGGGACGCTTGGGTAGGGCCTAAAACATCAACTAACTTAAGATGTCCTCTAAAAATTGGCTTTTTGCAGGTACCTCTCATATTCCACGATCCAACTGCTTCAAGGCAATGATCCTGCCTGAGTCAGCATGGAGCTGGAGCGAAGAGCACCCACCGATCCTCTGTGGCTCTGTGTTGAGCCGCTGCCGTATCTCTGCAGCCCACTCTCCACTATCACCTCACGGGATCTGCTTTCTTGCTCCAGAAAATAAAGAATTGGCTGCAGTTGGCATCAGTGACAGTTTATAGAGTCAAATACAGCTTCCCCTGATTTCAGCTGCAATTGCTAATGTGAATTTTTCTTAAATTCACATCTCGGTATTTCACATTCCACTTGCAGAAAATGAGAATGTTTCTATTTAAGACACTTTGCATCGCAAAAGAATCCTGTGACAGGGAGATTAAAAAACATGCTGAATGCTCTCTGTGCAACTGGAATTTCAGCACTTAACCTTTTACCTTAGTGTTATCTTAATACCAAAAATTTAGTTCAGAAATGTTATAAAAGACACATCTGCCATTTTTTTGTTCTTGTGTTTTCTAAAAGTAGTTAGGAATGCAGTGCTGAGCAAACAGAATGTAACGGACTAACAGGGGGGATTTCCACAAAATGCAAGCCTATATTTACTCATTCAATCTAGGTAACCATTAAAAATAGTTTTCTGCAGTGAGAAATACCATTACTCACTGCTCTTTGGAACATACTCTTAGACTCATGCTGTGTGTAAAATCCCCTAAATACTGGATTCCTTGAATCATTCTTTATTGTCATGGAAGTCAGTAAGGATTCAGCTTAATGCTTTACAAGGAATTTTTAAACAGGAAAAAAAAAATCCAAAAAAATCTTTTTTGATGTAATGAAATCTATACACTACTCATGGGTGATGGTTAACTTTGGTTTTGGTACAACTGCCGCTGCTGTCTTTTGAAGAAGTGCGTGTACAGCTCTCCCTTCTGCGAGCTGGGCCTGGGTGTTACATATTTGATTTTTTTTTCCAGTCTAGGACACTTTCTCTGAATGGCTGCCTATACAAACAAAGATGAGTTTTGATTATCCTCCTCATTCTTATAAACCATTATTATAATTCTCCACAGCTCAAACCTTGATTACTTTCCAAGAGATAATATCTGCATAAACTACTGAGACTTCCCGATGGCAGTACTCAGAAAAAAAGGTGTTAGGCCATTTTGACTTCAAGACCGCCAGAAGCCACTGCAGCTCAGCTATGCCCAAGCCAAAGGACTCTTTGCTGCACCCAAAAAGAACCATCTATAGTTGGTGTGACCATTCTGCTCTACTGATGCCTAGCTTGCCGCAAAATAAAACATGAAATAAAAGTTATAAAAACGGAATATAATCTATAGACATAACGCCTATCCTGTCAAACAGCAACAACAAAAACCCTACCCTCAAAAACTTTTTTTTTTTTTTTTTTTTCAGTCAAGGATACCAGACCAGAAAAAAAAACAAGTCCCATAAAATTCTTGCCAATTTGGTGAAGTCAAGCTTGCAAGGCAGCTCCTGATGTTCTCTTCTTTTTCTATGTTCCTGTCTTTGAAAATTAGATATTAAATTGAATAAATTTCACATTTCAGCACAAGTCTAATGGATTCATCCATCAACTTAATCTACTCAAGCAATTTTGTATCTGTTTTTCAGGTCACAAGCTGGTCAAAAGGAAGAAGCAAGCAAAAAGAACCAGCAGGTAAATGCTTCTCAACATACACTGTTCCAAGTTGGACTTTATCTGCAATGCAGTTAAACTAGGAAGAGAACGTGCAGTCGTTTGTTTTCTAGGTCTAATTTCCAATTTAATAAGCAAATTTTATCTTTATTCCTGGACACGCAGGCTATTCCTCCAACTCAGTATCATCTCTTCCCGGCACGCAATGCAATTAGATTCCCAGCTCAGCTGCTAGTCTTCACTCTCACCTCCAGAATCCAAAGAGTTAGATTCCCAGAAATGAGAGCAACCCCCCACACAAACACACATTTCTAGAAAAATTGTTTAGCATTTTTGTATTAAATCAGAGCTCTTTGCACTACCTCTGTAAAGAGCACTTTGTTTTTCTTTTTTTGCATATAAAACATGCCATGAATTCTTACTTAATCTGCTATGGTATATCTATAACTTGCCATTAACCAAACAGAAACGAATCTAAGAGTGAACTTTGAGTACAACTACTTCATTTCACAATTTTTCCTTTAAGCACAACAACTGCTGGATTTAGAAGCCATTAGCTGAAGACTCGCTGGGGTTGCCCGGCCAAAACTAAACGCATTATCTTGGAAGTCAATGAAGTCTGCAGCTGCTGGAATCTGCCCTGGAATGCGGCTTTTCATTAGGCTGGTGCCAAATTAGAAATGCCTGCTCATCCAAATGAACCATGAATGCAGCACTTTAGAAGTATCTGCTCTTCGCATGTAACTCAGCATGCTAGAGAATGTGACAAGCCTAGTAACGCGCCGTCTCTGGCACTCTGGAGCGAGCGAAAAACGCAACCGCTGAGGCCCTCGGCCGAGCGCTCCGACCGCTGCCCCGTCGCAGACGTGCCCGCTAAACTGCGCCTCCCTCTTCAACTCCTCGTTGCTGCTCAAAATAGAATATTTTGTTGGTTATTTAGACAAAGACCAAACATTTCATAACTGGATGCCTCAGGAAAAGCTACGAGGCTGTTGGCAAGCGCAGGTAGTGGGCACGGAATGGCACCCGCCGCCTCTCGCAGTGCGAACCGTCTTCCCCGGCACCGATGCTTGGCTGCTGCCGTGTCAGCCCAAACACTGCCTTGTCCTTCTGTCTCGTCCTCTGAGCTTGTTAGCCCAGGACCACGGGACACATGCATTTCAACAGAGTCAGATCCACGTGCGGCAGAACACAGGAACGCTTCCGGAAGCTCTTCCTTCCTAGGAAAGCTCTTTCAGGCCAAAGACATACTGCATCCCAAGAAGGTTTCACCTTCCCACCCGCAAACTCCAGCCTCCTCCTGGGGCGCTCCTCCCCTAGGATGACCACCTCGGCCATTCCAGGGGTTCTTACAAATCTTCTGGACCTGAGCGATGGGAAACCTTGAAAATAAAGAGTCCAAATCTTTAACTCTGCACCCTCCAGGAGAGCAGCACAGGCAGGAGATTTCTGAGGAGCTCAGTGCAACCTGCCTTCCAGCACCTTGTACTAGCTGATACCGCTCAAGCCCTGCAGGGTTAAGGCCTACGTGTAGGGCCCAGCTCATTCCATAGGTTAAGTGCCCCTAGTAAACATCTTTCTTAACTGCTAAATTTTTTTAAAAAAATCCTTTAATCCATTCATCTCAGTGGATTCAAATGTGGAGTTTGCATGCTCTGGACCCCACTCTTTTAAACAAATAAAATGGTTAATTAACCCACACTTCCTTACACGCAATTTTATTTTTTTTACTGTTATATTTTACTGATTATATTTAGACTTATTACTAAGCATTAGTCACAGAGTATGGGTAATTTCTTCTGACACTTGCACATATAAAAGACTCTCATTAACTGATTTAACTGATGCAAGAAACGGTAAGAGTCAGAGCATGCAAACATCTATTATACCCAGCCAGAGTGTTTATTAGCGCACACGGTGCCGCTGAATGTCACAACTGCTCACGCTACTTAAAGGAGTCAGCGCTGAAGTAGTGAACGTTACCACCACTTAGACAACTCTAATTTTCAACACCAGGTCATTAAAGAATGCCTGGTCTTTGCACAAGTAAGTCTTTGATTTGGTAGACTGTTCTCAGAATGGCAGAAAAACTACCCTGAAAGTTTTTCATGGTGTTTATATCCGCAAGCACAGACAATTTGCAATAGTCCACCCTGTTTCACTCGATGTTAAGTTTGATTATCACAATGAGCAAACTGAATGAGAATCCAGTGTACTCAACTTTACACATCAACACACAAGAAAAGATGTATTAAACAAGCTGATAGAGAAAATCATGCTATTTTTTGAAACTGAATTAAAATAAGAGGCCTATGCTCCTTACACTGTCAGTGGAAGGAAGCACACGAAGAGATGCAAGTAAAAATATTATGCAAGTAGTTGCTTCTTGGTAAACTTAGACTGATTATAGCTAACAGCAAACATTTCTACTATTTAGCTCTAATATAAAGCTTTCCATCAGTATATTGAAAGCATTTTCAAAAGAAGATGCATCACCTCTACTTGCTTATGCAAACAGCTCACTGCAACTTGCCCATCACTCTCTCTTCACAGCAATAATGTGCAAAACTAGCACTAGAGCCAACAAAACCTTATCCTAGTTGGAACCAACAAAAACATTTTCTGCAGCCTCTTCACGATCGCTGGAAATTGCTAAAGAGAAACTGTGTAACACACACAATTATTAAATAAAGAAGAAAGAGAAGATCTAAGAAAAACCAGAGCAAATGAAGATCATCGGCCCCAGTGCAAATGAAGATCATCGGCCCTGGCTTGCTGCACGCCCAGAGAAGGGCAGCGAGAGCCGCAGAACACGTGGCCGTCTCGAGGGAGAGCCCGCGAGACACACCGCTCGTGGTACTCCCACAGGACGGGGAACAGCAGGGAGCACCGGAGAGGAGGAAGCTGCCCTGGCACACAGAAGGGGCATCCGGGGAATACCAGGAATCGCCCGGAAAGGCACCCATGAAAACTCTGTTTGAACACAGGCGCTTCTCAGGGTGCTACAGGCTATCTACAGCATGAGAGTAGGACAAGGGAAAAACTACAAATCTAATGAATTCATTTTTAAATCCGCTCTTCCAGAGCTTTCAAATTTTGTTAGTTGATAACCATGCAGTATGATATCATAAGGATAACGTTATTATAACATATAACTGTCATTACCAAGAGAAGAGCACATATCGGTGTTTTAATTTTAAGAGATTAAAAATGGACTTACTGAGTTAAGTATGCAGTTTATCAGGTGACAGATCTCAGCTTTTCCATTGTTGCAAAAATCAAACACAGCTCAAGAAATACTAGTTCATTAGAGTCCAGTAAGTTTTGCCCTTAGGCTTAAAACTATTATAATATGTATCATTCCAATCAACTATGAGCCATGAGGACATTAAAGGAAAAGAAGTTACGGTCTATACCAATTTATAACAGCTCCATTAGACATGAAGATTAGATCCACATGTGACACTACTACATGCTTCATACGTTACATCACTAATTATGTGATAGTGTCGCTTGTGGTAAGTCCCAGATGTAACATGAAAAATATTCAGCTTGGTCTCGTGTAGATCTTATCTCAATGTGTAGGTTCCAAAAAAAAATGAAGCAACCCTTTTGATCTCTGCACTATATTAGCTGTTAGCTTAAGAGGGAGCCTGCCGGGTGTAGGAATTTTTGCAAGACTTGCTTCAAATCTCCACATGATACAGTCAAGAGGCTGAGCTCAAAATATGAGTTGCTAACTTTCATTTACATCACATATTGCAGCATTCATGTAAATCATTGAGGCCAGATTATGATTTTGATATTGGACACAACAGCCCTTAGAGAAGTGCTTGTCTTCCTTGCTCCTTTGGACGCTGGGCACATGGAAGCAAAATTCAGCTCAAGAGCTTGCTGCCATGTAAGTAGCTTAAAATTAAAATTTCTCCAATGGTTTCAAAAGTCAATAGGCACAAAAGCTCTATGTAAGAATAATTTCTTGGGAGAAAAAAAAACAAAACAACTGCAAGCACAGTTAATAACGCATTAACTGCACCGCCTTTACATAAGAGAGGCCATACTTTCACAGAGGTCACATTTCATGCTGCGCTGGGTTTCGGTTGCGGTGCCCCTGAAGGGGCTTCCAGAGCGAGCTGCGCGCGCAGGCCTGGAGCCCTTTTGCAGAGAGCAAGGCCTGGAGCAGGCAGCGGGCTGCGATGTGCAACGCGCCTGCTGCAGGCAGGAAAGGGACAGGCCAAGGCAGAAAACAGGCGGAGGAAGAGAGCCAGTGTTCAGAGGAAGTTGCCAAATTCTCCCCGACGATAAAGAGATGCCTGTGTCTAATGGAGTAAGTCGATTTTTCACGATTATAAAGCCACTGCTCTTCGGAGCGCTGCCTCGTGGATGATTTAGAGTCAGTCCTGTGGACATCACTTGGCCCGGGGACGTGAGGACTCCTCCAGGCGCAACCCGCTTTCCCTGCAGGCTCCCCACAGGGCAAGGGCTGCTTCTCAAATACACCATCTCCGGCGTGTCAAGGTAGGACTTCTCCCAAGCCTCAAGCCCTCTTGCTAACCTGACGTAAACACCTCCGAAGCACTGACGGAAATGGCTGAGCACAGCCCAAGCTCCTTTCTGGCGGCCACGCAACGCCAGCATCCCACAGCAACAGGCAAGACCAGAAAGGTTTTTGCTCATGTCTTTAACAAAGCTTTTTGCTTTGTTCTCTGTGTTACTAATTTTCTTTTAGTGTAAAACTGACTACTACAAAAATGTGAGCAAATTTCTACAGCAGTCAATACCAGCATCTTTTGGAGATAGAACTATAGGCCCACCGGTCTCATCTGATCTTTACCGTGGAGCCAACTGTACCTCAGCAAAGGAAGGATGACGGTGGGGAAAGGCAGCTCTGAATTTATTACACCTAATACCTAAAAAGTGAAAATTCAGTCTCCATCGGAGCCAGCAGACATTTCCCCCATGAGCTCAACAGAGCCAGAATGTTATGAACAGGTTCACCTCTCCTTGGCTACTTGCTATAAATCCATACAGTGAAATAAGAGTAGAAAGAGCCAATAAAACGGGTGTTACTTCCTTTTATTTCCTTCTGTAACAGAGGAAATAATATACAATATTCAATAGTTATTCTATTGGGGTCCTCAGGTTTGGTAAAACAAAGAAAAGAGGAATAACACTGAAACGTAGGGGAGGCAGTGCAGATACTCTCTTGAGAACAGAAAGCTGCACAAGAAACAGCTATGGGCAGTTTTGCAGGGCTGAGCTCACGCTTGCCAGCGGTTGAACAGCTATGCTTTGCCCTTGCCAGCAACAAAAGGATTAAACCCAAGAAGAGAATAATCTCAAAAGAAAAGGAGAAAATAGCAGGAGAGGGAAAGACGACACGAAATCATTATATATATATTTACACACACACACACATACACACACATATGATTTATGGAGTTTTCCTCTTCCTCTTTTCCTGCAGTATACGTTAATCAAGGCTTCTGCCTCTTTTAGGGAACCTTGATGAGGATGAAGTGAAACCAAATATGTTTAATGATGTCTGAAATGGGCTATGAAATTGGACCATTGTTTGATTCAGTGCTGCCTTTGCTTCCCTAAGTAAGGCGGTTCTTTAAACTTGGGTGGTATCTTGGCATTCACCAGGAGACTACTAAAGCGAAATATATTTCGCTTTCATACATCATTCATTTTTATCTTTTGTTTTTAAAGCTTCAACCGACCATCCTGTTTATTTGCACCATCTGAGCCTAACGCATAAATCATAAAACACAGCATTTAGTGCACGTAATTAAGTACAAAGCAGCTTCACAATTTCAGAATTTGATAGCAAAAATGCAAGAAGAAAAAGAAATAAAAAAAATGGTTAACTACAACAACTTATCATGAAGTGCTTTAGAACAGAAAAATTCCAATAGCACTTAATTTTTGGAATTAAGCTATTTCTAAAACAAGTTTTTAAAAATACTGCTCTGATAGTAAAAGCTAAACTGGGGGACTTGAACAGCTATGTTTATATTCGTCTGCCTCATACCTGTCTTGATTTTTAAAGACACTCATAGAAGTCAGTGTGTAATTGCTTAATAGCAGCTTATGTCAACTTCAACACTAGGACGTGTAATAGCTTTGAGGAAAAACCAGAAGAATGGCCCCGGAGCTGCTGTACTTTGCACTGGAAGATGAAGCAACTGGGCAGTTTCAAAGTGGATCATGGGGGAAGGAGATGGGAACAGAGGGAAGTGTTCAGATCAGGGAAGCAAATGTTTAGATCTCTGCTATAGCGCCTGGAGCTAGGGCCTGCAATTTTGTGAGGGGAGGCTAAGCCCTCTGGGAGAAAAAAAGATGTCCACATTTAACAGGAATAAAAGTTATTCCTTTAAATGTTGTTCCTTCTGTTAAAATATTACTCCGACTTGAGGAATGCTGGCCCACCACAGGCTGCCAGCAGAAAGACTCATGCAAATATCTGATTTCATTTAAAGTAGTTGAGGAAGTATAGTTGATACTCAGGGTACCAACAGTGCTGAACCTGATAAAACGAACCCTAGAGATGAGGACCACCTGCATTCCTGTTGCTTAAGCAACCCTATCACCAAATTCCTTCAAGTCCAGACAGCACAAAGCACCATGACACACACGACTTTGGGGCTGACCAGCACCCGAGGGCTGTATGCGGTTTGGTTTATCACACAAACCACACATGGGGGATTGTTACCCTATCAGAGAAGCAGCCCGCGGAATCACTGCGGTAGTGGTGGCGATAAAAATAGCACCAAGAGCAACTGTTTAAGAATATTTTGCAAATTAGCTTTCTGACCCTGTTCAGCCACAGAATACAGCCATCAGATGTAAACATCAGATCCACCATTTTGGTGTATACATATATATATATTTATCTTGGATTTTTTAAATGTAGTATTTACATTTATATAATAATTATATAATATTTACATTTACTGAGTGTACAGATGTACACAAACGCCTATTTTAACATAAATCTTTACAGTTAGAAAACCTGCAAAGCTACGCTTGCAAATACAGCAAACTTTCCCAGGGATCACAGCAGCTCAATTTGCAGAACTCAAGTACTGCATGTTTACAAGTAAATGAAAGCAAAACAGAGCAACACAGCAGGAACTGGCATCTTCCATACAAATGATGCGTTGTGTGCACTGACAAATGGACAGCACCCTCGCAAGGGACTTGGACTGCGTGGACCAGAAGTTCACTTCCACACCAATTTATTCCAAATATTTCACTAATTCTTCTTGTTGCAAAGGGCTCACAAATACATCTGGTGTCAGACCAAGTCTTTTTTTAGGCAGCTAACGTTCTAATTTTAGAGAAAAATATTCACTAGCAAAATAAACAGAACATTATAAATTAATTATTCCATGCTCTGTGGCAGCATAGCTTGCATGCGCCTTTGATTAGCTGATGTAAATAAAGTTAAGGTATCAAAAAGCTTATATTATGGTTGTAATTAATGCTGAACAATGAATCTGAATAGTCACCCAAAGCAATGGCAGCCACAACTGACTATAATAAAGCAATTCCAAAAGTAGTGTGCATGCATAGCTTACAAAAGTCCTGTAACTCTTTTAAACATGTTTTCATGATTATAAACTGCTGATGTACTACAGTATATTCAATTTTTCCAATCGTACTTCTAAAAAAAGCTTATGTTCTGAGCATAAGGTGAACTAAGTCATAATATAAACTCAAACTTTCCGCAGGATTTTAACAAACTCAAGCTAATTTTAAGAATCCAAGACACATCACTGCATAAGAAGCTCAGTATTCAAAAAATTATCATTGTATTTCCCCCAAAAGCTGAGTTACAGAAGTTTGCTCCACATGACTACCTTGCTGGATTTTAGAATGCTTTTGAGAGTCAGTGGTATGTAAAATACACACAAATTACTACTGATAAGTCCCATCTTGACTACCATCTCCTCTTTAGGAGACTACCAATCTCTTTAGGACTAATATCTCAGTAAAGGTACAACTGAAATGGGTGATTGTGTGAAATATTCTCGTAGGTATAACACAAATTGCTGAGTCTTGTCAATCACAACTGCAACTGTGACTGTAACTAATCTACTGTAACATGTAAGTTCCCTGCAAATATCCTTTAAAGCTTCAGAGAACATACACGTCACTTAAGTCTAAAGACTCTGAGCTCCTATTTGTAACATGATTTGAAAGTTAGTATAATGTTAATCTTCAGGCAAACTGAAGAATGAATTTGTCCTTTAAATCCAAGATTTGCTTCCCTACTAAAATACCAGCGCTAAAAAGAAAGTGTGTACCTGAATAGGGTTGACTTTCTTATAGCTTTTGCTTCTTAAAATAAAGCAGTATAGTATCAATGAATTCTCCTGCATCTAGTCCAGAAACTTGGTAGCTAGCAATCTTTTGCAAGAATTTTAACCATGAGGTTTTTTTTTTTTTTTTTTGTGATATCTTTACTTATGCTGATTAAGACTTTCTTCCATGAATAGAGTCAGTGAAATCATTGTGACTTTTGGGCAGCATAAGGCACGACTTGAGTGTGAATAAGGACATCAGAATGTGACCCTATGTCTCTTTGTTTCCTTTGAAAGCGATATAGCTCACCCACACTTCAACAGAAGATCATGTTAACACTTCAAGGGGCTTACAAAACTCTAAGGGGCAAATCCTTCGCTAGGGGACAGATTCAAGAGCTGAGGGAGAAAGTGTCTTTTTGTTCTCTGAAAACATATATGATTGCAGAAACCATCAACACCCCAAAAACCAGGACATCTCCCCATCCCCCAGAGAGCTTTCAAATAAAATCAAAAGAATGTTCCAGTTTTGGTCAAAGCATTTAAAACTGGTTCTCAAATTCTCTGATAGGTTACCCTATACTTTATTACTAAATGCCATTTCTTTTTAAGTCTCTTTTTTTTTTTTTTTTTTGAGCCAGAGATGAAAACAGACTGTCTTTTTTGATGAAGAGCCAGCTCTCTTTCTGACAGCTTTCACCTCTGAGAAATTCACAACAAATGGCTAGTTCTGATGATTGAGCTCCCCTGTGAAAACTGTCCCAGACCCATCTCTGAAGTCAATCCTCATCGACAGTCAACTACAGGCAAGCCAAAACCCTTTAAGTAATTTAAATGACATTCTGTGAAGAGTAGTAGATTATTGACATTACAAGGAGGAAAAGAGATTTCTGCCCTAGAAAGAGCCGCACGAGTTTCTAAGGAGACTCAAACACTGAGATGTTTAGATCTCTGATCAAGTGAATGGGATTTACGCTCTTTGTTGCTTTTTCCAATTAAAGAATATGTGTTTCAAAATTATTTATGTAGTTTTGCAAATAACACCCCAAAGTTTATAAAGAAGAAAAATATACGCAGGTAATAATGGACAACATCCCTAGGCCTTTTGGCAACTGAGGAAGGAAGCAAATCGTGCAGGTTGTGTCCTGCTTTGAGAGCAGCTTTCCTGGACCACAGGGCGGAATGGGAGCTCACAAACTGGTGCTACATCTTCTGGTGGTACAAACATCATCTGTAAGGTGAGCGTAACAGGACTATGCCAAAGCTCAGGAACTCTGCCCAGTGCTGTAGTGGAGAATGCAGAGACATCAGAGCAACTCTAAAGAAACATTCCAAGGTGCAGCAGTGACTGTGCTCACTGTAAACTAATCAAATCCACTAGAAATAACGTCACTTTATAATCAAATAACTCCATACTGCACTCCCTGCTGTGAGTTAACCAGAATCTCTCATCTCATATAATCCCAGATCTTGGGGATTCAACAGTAAACTGTCGATAATTATATTGGTCTGCCCTACAAACTACTTGCAGCTGGCAGTGACAAACAACCCTTGACCTTGCCTGAACTCACCAGACTCACTCACTGCTATCTACTGAACAGGGCAGGCTATTACAGAAGAAGGGGCAGCCTTCTGCTTGCGGCAGGTGTGTATATTCACTCTAGGAAACCCAATTCCTTCCTCGCCTTGCAACACCGAGCACAGCATTTCGATATGGGTTTTGATTTACAGCCCTTAATTACAGACACACAAAGTGAGGCACCTGGGACTTAGCACAGACCTCCAGTGGAAGTCAGCAGGGCTTGTCATCATCGGCATTTCCACTAAGGAAGTAGATATGCAAAATTTTATGCTCTACAAAAGAAAAAAAATAGTTCTGAAAAATTACACAATAGAATGAAAGAAGTCACCTCCTGTACTAAACGTACTAGCTGAATTTACTTTTGATGCAAGTCATCAGCAGCAATATGTCATAGTACAAGAGATAACATTTCTAGGTTTGTACAATGGTACAAAATGAATAAATCTCGAATAACAGGCTCAGTATTCCACACTCTCCAGCCCCCCTCCCCCCCTTTTTTTGTGTTCAGTACTCCTTATTTTGTCCTCCTAAAACAACCTCTTCTCTCTGTGTTCTCCTTCATGCAAATTGTTTCATGCCTTGTTCTGTGCTGACTTTGTATTGCAGTCTTTTACGGGTATTACAGTGCCTACGAGGTCTATAGGACACTGCAATTTTTATTATATTTTAGGCACAAAAACATATGTAAAATTTTCCACAAACATCATCATGCATTGTTATTACCTAGTCAGAGAATAAATTGTTTTTATGCCTGTATTACAGGTCAGATGACATCCGTTTGCTCCCTCAAATAAATGTCACCAGACACTACAGAGCCTTTAGAAGAAAAAAGTCTCCAGCCAATGGAAAAATTTTATAAAGTCTCCTCAAAATCATTGCAGATATATTCTCATCATTCTGGCGAACCACAGCTTCTTCAGTTAGAAGGAACAGATGCGCGATAATACACTAACCACCACCAGTGCTGGGGATCTGAGACGGCCTTGCTGGTACAAGCACAATCACAGTGACGGTTTTCCTTCACATCTTTTAATATTTGTTCAATATTTTAAGTCTCTGTATCTTAATTAAGGCAATACTATTACCAAGAACTCATTCAATCCATAGCTTCTCATCTCCTTCTGTTTTTAAGATCCTCCTCAAGGATTTTTGCTGGCGTCAGGACTTTGCTACATCAGCAAAGTGGTGCTGAGGCTTCCCTGTATTGGCAAAGCCTCTTGGAATATATGGCAGTTGTATTTCACAGGCAAAGTATGAAATTGCTACATCACTAGTCTGTCTGATAAACTCTTCTGGAAAATGAATAAGAGCCTCAATCACTAGGCTCAGCTTACAGGTTTTTGGGTTTTTTTAATGACTTTGAAGCAAAAACTTAGTCAAACAGTGCCCTAGGGCACTGTTGCCTATTCTTGCTATAAGGAAATACACAACTTGTTGTCTGTTGCAGATGATCTGTGATGTCCCTTCTATGCTTTATTATGAAGCTGATAAATGACTCGCTAGAAACATGGTGAAAGCTTTTGGAATTCATTGTGCTATGGAAAACAAATTAGAAACTTAACTTGTTCCATGAGGGATTGCCCTTCACAGCATGGCCTTTACAATGTGAAACTAATTATTGCAGGGAAGATTTATGGTGTTTACAGTCAAGAATTCAGGGTCAGTTTGACCAAATTCATGTAACTTTCGACCTCAGGCCTGTCTGACTACAAACAGAATGATGACTTCAACAAATTTAAAGATAAAAATAATACATTTTTCTATTGAATTGCTTAGCTAGAAGCTGGGAAATAGGGTCTAAAAAAAATCTAAGCTAATGCAGTGCAAGAGAAAAAGTATGTTTTAATTTCTGTAGTTAAATTCACAGGAATCCACTAGAGTGTTAAACCTTATAATTCTCCAAGTGTTTTCATACATCCATGCAAACTGTGACCATAATATGTGCTACTGATCTGGAAATATGGCAACATCAGGAGGCCAAGCTGTTTTGCTTAAGCTAATCATCAAAAGTGACTTAAAATTTCAGCAGAATTAAAAAATAACACAAAAAAAAATCACCCACAATATTTAGTTGACAACAGCCAACAGGTAAATTGGATTATTCTAAATTATAAATGAATCAAATACTGAACAGAATAGCAAGGGATTTGTGTCAAGAGATTATTTCTAATTCCTATTTTTTAATAGGACTCACCGCATCATATTTTTTTCTTAACACATATCATGTTTTCTGCCTCATTTATTACTCCTTGAAATTTGTTTATCATTTTGCCAAAGGCAATAGCTGTAGTTTATAAGCACAATTTCAACATGCTTAAACAAATGTTATGTACAAAAGGGCATGCTATAACATCTTCTAACAGGAAAACATACTACAGTTGACCTGATATTCTTTATTGGTAATATTTTTTATTAGACCATCACATTCAGCAAGGCATTTAGGCTTGGGCTTAATTTAAATAGTAGTTAGCTCTTTCAAAATGGTTTAAGAGCACACTTAGGCTTTGGTGAACTAGGGCTTCTGTATCGGAACTTGCACATGTTGACAACTAACATCCAGCTGATCACATCCAGCTTCCATGAATTCACACAGGAGTTAAACAGCTGTGTCTATGGCTAACTGTGATTTCAGCTAGGCTTTCAGCCATGGTAAGGAGTAGACAAAAGCAGATAAACTCAGAAGTAAAACTCAGGTAAGCTTATCAAAAACATCATTGGTCTTTACAGATACAGTGTCGTACCTTCCTACTGTTGATTGTGCACGGAAGCTGAATTAGTCAAGCCGGTCTGGTTTATCTGTCTCCAGAAGAAATGCAGGAAAGGGAATCTCTCCAAGTGAAGAACTGATGCATAGCTAATCCAATTTAATTAATGATGTGTCTAATAACATTTCCCTTTTAGAATACAATTTACAATGTTTTCTTGGGAAACACTAACTCATAGGTTTAGCAATGGCCTAATCATGACCTGAGCTTTTCCTGTAGCCCTTTCAGGAAATGATACCCAATAAGTAAAGAATTTGGGGGGGGCAGCAGTTGGTTAGAACTAAAAACAAAATGCTGGATCCAAAAATTCAAAACACAGAGGAGTGTTGCAATATGGTTGTGCTCTTATAGTCTTTGCATGATGATAAAGAACTTCTGCTTACAACCTAACAAACGGAATAGGCTCACAGTGCTATTTATTGCTGTAAGAGGTTTCATTTATCCCAACCTGGATCCATGTCATCAAAGGCTGATTGGGACTGTACTGTGGTACATCAGAGTAAGTTCCTAGTTCCTGATTCCTGATTTATCACAGGCAATGATATAGGGGCAAACCAAACCAAACAACCCACATATGTATTATCTGTACTTTTGGGTAATGAAGAGAGACAGGGAAGACATGGTGAAAAAACATTTTAAAGAGCTCCAAATAGGCATAAATGGTGCTCTGGATTCCCTGAAGGACCCTACCCTTTCCCAAGTTAGTTCTTCCATCTCTACGAGGAGTAGTGTTACTCTGTGTCTATAAATTTTGATAAAAGCGGTTTGTTTCCAAGCAGGCTCCAGCAACGGCGAGGGCAGAGGGGAGAAAAAGGTGCCAGAGAGGAAAGAGACTGTGAGCATTGCACCTTGGATTTAGAGGGACAGAGTGTTTAAATTCACATTAATACATTTCTTCTATACAAAAAAGTCCTTCAGTTACTTTTAGCTGCGTGCTTATTTATGTAATCTTAGTCTGGCTATTGTAATGAACTGAAATTTTTTTTTCCTCATACATAGCACAAAAGGTATCACCATGTCTTAAGGCAGCTTACTGGATCCGTTGCCATAAGATCACAACACATAAGAAAATTCGAACTCTCAGCATAGTTTAAAAATATTTATCCAACTGTGGTCCAAGATGCAGCTTAGAAATGAAGTATTCAATCCAAAATATAATTCTACCAGATAACACTCTACAGATCTGGAATGGAAACACTTATTCTTTAAATGCTTTCATAAGGGAATAGTGTTAACTAACTACACTTGCTATTAGCCAGAACACTCAAGAGCTAAAAGACAGCCACAGTTTTAATTAAACCATAGACACAGTAAGACCGACTTCACAGCACAGAGAAAACAAAGAAATCCTGCAAACTGACTTCTCAGAAATATCTTTCAAGATACGTTATTTTTACCTTAGAACCTGAAGCAAGGATTTCAGATCACAGATGAAAGCCCTGAAGGGAACGCTCTTGCTCTGGGTAAAACATTCTGATGCACATTTGGAACGCACTGTTAGTTCAAGAGAGCCAAGGCCCTCTCCCAGCATGTACTAATATTTCAGTTTCAGAAAGATCGACGCTGGAGGAACAAATGCCACAACATGCTATAAAGGAAAGTCTCCTTCAGTTTTTAGCTAATTATACACAGCACTTGCTAAGCATTACAATTCTTATGTCAAAGATCTGGTTCTATGTGCATACACTATTAAAACTGTACTTGAAAATACAAGGTCAGCAAAACCTGGTAGGCCACAAACTGGCTAGACTTACTCTGCGCAGAGATCCTGTTATGGTGGATGTGCAGAGACAAATCAGAGTTCACTGTCATGCTCTTCATTCCACCTGAGCCCTGCTCAGTGCAGGTGAGTTCTCCCATTTTGCACTGGGAAAACCTGGACAGTTTCCTAACACACGAGGTTGCACCTTAACGGCTCAGAGAAATATAGGTCAGGAGTGAGAAAACACTAAAAGTGGGTGCTGCGCTCCATGATGGTGGTACGAGGGCACTGTGCAGGTACGAAAGCTTGTACCTGTGTGCGCTCTGCAGCAAAAGGATCGTCCTTTGCACCACGCTCTTCTGCCAGCCAAAGCAGCAGCAGTGCACGAAAACGGACGGCGCGGCCTCGCGCGTTTGGGTTATGATCACCCAAGGCAGGACGCCGAGCAAACGTCACGCCATTCATCAGGGAACCGGACACTTAGCAAACGCCCCGTCCCACCTCGATGTAAGGAAGAGCGCTGGCCAGAGTCCCAGAACGGTTCATACCATGAAAGGGACAATGTGACAGTGGCACGGCACGCTCATGAGAAAGCCTTCAGAAACATGCCTTTTGGCAAGAAAGGATTCGCGTAAGCCTTGGGGATAAAAAGGCTCCCAGTCATGTGTAGTTGGCATAGCTTTATAAAAACAAACAAACAAGAAAAACCCAACAGGATAATTTCTCCATTTGATTGAATGTGACTTTATGACTATTAAAAAATGCAAAATAAATCATGAGCAATTCTACGGTCTTTCCCTGGAACAAGCTGAAGATAATTGTGTTATTTAATTTATTACCCTGAAAAGCTCACCTGGGTGTCCTCTTCCAGCACTTTAAGTGAGCATTCAGTACCTCTGAATGTCAAGGCAAATCAGCTTGATAGCAGAAGGGGGGGAACAATTCATCACCATCATTCCCTTTAATTTAACTGGGAGTTTTCACTTCCCAGGAACAGGACTCATATCTAAACCCCCCAAAACAAGCATAACCTTGAATCAAACCTATGGGGTACCCCATTCAAGTCTGTTTTGCTAGGTGCCATCATGAACTTGTGTCTCCAAGTAAATAATAACCTCACTGAGGAAAACAACAGATATCATTTACCACATTCAGGTACAGTGAAATAAGCTAGAGCCAGAACTGTAAATGGCTTCTGTGTAAATGAGTGAACATTGCTAACAGCAAGTGGAATTGGTAAGCACATGAGATTGCACTGCCTGGCTGTACATCAAGAACAGCTGTCTGAAAAGTAAAAGCAACACAAACTGGGTCTGGTTACAGGCTGGAGGAGGTGCACTGGACATACAACACGGACGTGTCCCTCCCATGGAGGGCAGGCCCTGTACTGCCAGCTGCAGCCTGACCGGGACTTCAAAATTCACTGGCCTCTCTGCACGGGTCTTTGGGGAACGGCTTGGAAAGCCAGCCGCAGCAAGAGCTGCCCATCACCGTCAGGCTGTGCCTCAAACGCAGATGCCCATGGCCTGTTTTCTGCCTTTTTTTGCATTCGCTCAATTTTAGCAATGTAAAAAGACCTTCCAGAGCTGGTGAACAGGAAGGAAAAGGTGAAGTCTAACAAAAGCACCGATATCATGATATCAAATATGCTTTACACAGTCGTTGTAAGAGAAATACCTATTAATGCTTTCTATCATCAGACCACGCCTTTTAGTTTAGTGCCCAATGCTGGAGGAAAATATGTCTGGGAAAGAGCCACATTCCACGGATAAAACTCTTCCAAAATGTCTTAATATGCAAAACGAACAAGCCAACCTTCTCTGGTTTGCACCGCAGTTCTTAACCTGCTAATATCAAACGAGCTCGGCTCAGCGTAGCCAGCGCACCGGGAAGGGAGGGCGGCGGGGTAAGGAACGCCTCCATCGGAAGCGAGCAACGGGGATTACTGGCCTCCTAGCAGGCAGGTGCCAGCAGAGCTGGCCAGCCCCGGCCCCTCACGGAAGCCGTAGGTCAAGAGTTGCTCGGCTTTGCCCGAGATGGGGTTTGCAAGACTCTGGTAACTGCACGTCCCAAGACAAAAGTGATACGCTTCCTATGCCGACAGTTTACTGGTGAAACAAGTAAGTTTTACCCCAAAGTAATGTCTGCAGTTATTGATTCACAGTACGTTTCATTTTTATTATCTTTAGAATCTAGAGGGGGATATAGGTAAAAAGAAAGTTCAAGGAACTACTGAGATGGAAGGAAGATCTACTTATGTGTCCAATCCTGTCAAAAATACTCCTTTTATATTGTCGGAATTATTTTCCTATTTTTCAAACAGTAAAGACAAAATAAGACATCTTAAAAACATCAGGGCTACTTATAAGACACAAGTTGCTGGGTTGTTCTTATGACATAGAAAAGCGTTTACTCCTATGAGTCAACCTGTAGATATCCATGGCTAAAATCAGGGAAGAACCATTGCCCAAGATCAGCAATTAGGGAGCTTTTAATATGATCATGACAGAGCAGCATTTCTCCAGGAAGTCAAAGGAGGTTGTGACATCAGCCTCCCAGCTCTGGATTTTCTCCCCCAAAGACCAAAACCTACCAGCGATTTAATTTTTTTCCAGAGTACTTTGTTCAAAAATAAATCGAGCATTTCTGAAGACATTATTCTAAACTGAAGCAAAAAGAACACTTCTGTCAAAGAAAAAAATCATTCTCTGAAAGAAGATAGTAGAGGAAATTTGAGTCACGGGAATATTGGAATGATCTGACACTACTGCACTCCTTAAATGTTGCAGTCAAATTCAAACAAAAAGTTGGCCCCAAAATAAGTGTCAAGTCCCTACATCCTCCATACCTGGGGAGGAGAGTTTCAGATTTGGATCTGAATTCTGCAACACAAGCTCATCTCTAACTAAAATGAATTAGGTTTAAGAAAGACGAGAAGATGATACGTAACTTAGAAAGAGAGTCCTGTGTTGACAGCAGGCTTTGCATGCCAAGTTCTTGCCTAGGGCAAATTACTATGGTCAAACTATAAAGCTATGAAAATAAGAGCTCATAATAAAAGTACTTACAGATGCTTAACTGCAGCAGTGCTCTCGGAGACCACTATAACAAATGCCACCTTGAAAAGCCCAGCTCCACGCCGCATGCATTGCACGGACTGCGTTTTATTGCAATGCTGGGACCTGGGAATCCTTTCTCTTCCCAAGCAAACAACAAAGCTTTATTACTACCAATCCAGGGTCTCAGATGCTGTATTTTCTGGCAATTCCACACTGCTCTTCTACTTGGAGACTAGTTGCAACAACCTCTCTAAACTGACCTTTTTTCCATCTAGAAGTAATATAAGTATGGATATAAATCAGTTCTTGCAAAGTCAAATATCTAATTCAAGCATAACGATGCCACAAAAAGTATTGGATAAACACATAGTAAAAAGGAAAGCACAGGGTTCAGCCAAAGACACATCAAAATCGGAGCGTAAACTTTCTATAAGGCTAATTTTGGAAGACAAAGCTTTTCATTTTATAATGAGACACATTGTTTACAACAGAGTGGAGAGCCAAAGGTAATAAAATGAGGCACCGCAACCTTGACGGTGACCCACAGCTGCTGGGAAGCTTCTAATTACAACAGGCCATTTCAGCCAGGTCTCCGAGGGTAGGCACACACTGGCCTTCCATCTCCAGCACTGTTAGCAGCCCTAATTCCCTCTTCCTGACTTTACACTGATCACCTCTCCCATCTCTGCCAGGAAACAATGCTGGCTCTGTATTAGGCATAGTTATACTTTTTTTTTAAGTCTATCCGCTGCCAAATAAAGCCAGAGAATTGTTCCAAGAGTACTCAAGCATCAGAGGAGCGTTCCTAGAAAGTACCTAGGGAACAGGACTCCACGGCCCCGTACCCGCTCACAGCCACGGAGCTGAGCACAGCAAGCGCCCAGGGTACCTCTGAGGGCTGCGCCGACGAGGCTCTGCTGCCAAGCTCATGCAGGCAAGCCAAACTCCCCAACGCAGGCAAACGTGTCCCCTGTTCTTGTGTGCATTACCTATGACCTGTGTCTTGGAGAGCTCTCACATCTCCCATTTCATTCTCTCCAATAGCTAGGGTTGAATCTAACACCCCTGGAGAACTGCTCCTTGGTCTCTTCCTCCATGGGTACCCTGGTGCAACAAGCGGTAAGGCTCCCGGCTTGAGGAAACCTTTTGGGGCGACAGTCCTTCCCCACTGAGTTGATACTAGCATCAGCAACAGCCTGTTTTTGCTCCAACTACTTGTTTTGCTCCTACTTCCTACACTTCCTTTACCTACAGGTCAGAGAGATCCCACAGAGCCTACATATATAGATCTCCCTAAACATGGAATATGCCAAAGTTAATTTCATGGCTCCTTTACACAGCATTGTAAAGGGGCTGCAATTATTTTTGAATATCTGTCTTAAAATTAAACAGTCCAATATGTCATTCAAAAACCACAAATGTACCTGGAGGTTCATGTATGTCTTCTGAATGCCAAGTACATGGCATAGGCTATGGAGCTGAATCACAAGTGCTTTTGTAAGCACTGGTTTCAATTTCATCACAAACTTCTGCAAAGCTATGATGGAAAAGCGCCAAGCTAATGAAGGTTCACCTGGTATTTTAATTTATTCAGGTGAAAAATTTTAAGCTGCACCATTGTTTCTCAATAGCGCAGCTAATTAGTTTTACAGGCGCCTGAACGGTGCCAACAGACAAGGACAGAAACGGGAATCACTTAGTGTAAGTTCCTGGAGGTTTGTCTTGGAGCAATGGCCAGAATTTAAACAAGGTAAAATTTCATTTATAAAGAAACAGAAAATTTCCTTACAGTGAAATCTGTTACTCTGAAATGGTCTCGTAGGAAACACACTCACTTAAATAAGATAAAACCTGACAGTCTAAAACCCCAGAACTTACAGTAAGACACAATCCTGCATTGACAAGATGATCTAAGGCAGGATGATCTTTTAGGCAAGATCATATAGGAGGGTTTTGTTTCTTCCCTACTTCTGTTTTTCTGTGAAGCGTATGAATTGTTTTTAATGTGACTGCAGGGGGAAATACGTTAAAATAAACTCTCAGGACCCGCCACGCACATGGGTGAGGAGTCTCCCCCCTCAGCCTTGCCCAGCCTTCTCCCTCCCGCCAAAAGCAGCAGCACTTTTTAGGCAGGGCACAAGGAAGGGAGCCTTTCTGCACGGCTGCGGCATCACCACCCCTTTCAAAGCACGCGCACCCTGGAGTCACTGCGCCCTCCCGAGCGCGCACACTTTGAACTTTTCAACAATTCTTAACACCTACTGCGTCTCTGCTTGGTCTCTTGTAGTAGGATTAACACAAGTATGTGTGACAGGAAAAGCGGCTTTGATTTGCTTGTCTCTAATTCAACGGTCAGTGCACTGTTTGTGAACTGCTCAGACTGCAAACTAGCAGTGCTGTAGCTCAGAACAGCCCTCAAAAGATGATTATTTCATGGCATTGCCGAGAGATCTTTTTCATTTGGTTGGATTTCAAGGCAGTATAAATTAAACTTGATTTTTACCTTTTCAAAACAACAACAACAAAATCCATGTGACAAAGCTCAAGAAAACTGGTTTCTCCATTGAAATAAAAACATTCTTCATCTCCATTAAACAGGGCAGATACTACTTATCAATCTCCTTGGCATAAGAAGATTTACCATGGTTTTGAGACAGTTAGAGAAACAAATCCTCCACTTAATTCTGCTTGCAGAATTGACTAACATACAAGTTCAGAGGGGTAGAGTTCCTGTTCAGTAAAACATTCAAGAACGTGCTTAATTTTAGGCATATCAGCAATCCCGTTGACTTCAGTTAGATTTAAGGAGGTGCATACATTCGGGAGGGATACGACGGGGAATTGCACCTTACGAAATGCGCACATCACGTCAGAAAGTTCCCCAGAGCATCCAGGTGGTAGATAGGAGCAAGGGTATGTAAAGATGAGAGAAACCTTTTCAGAGAAGAATGGCTTGCAAAATAAACATGGTTATTCTTGTTTTGCTTGCTGACACCACTTTAAAAAGTTCTTGCGGATGTAAATAAAGTTGTAATATTGTGGAGGAGATACGGGTGACTCAACAGCTCTTTCTTACTCAGAGGAAAGAGTAAGAAATAACAAAGCAGTTCAGGTAGCAGTCTCTGCCTGAGGCCACAAAATATGATTCTACTACAGAACAAATGGTAAACATCAAACATTGCTCATCAAAGCACAGACTTAAAGAGTCCAGGAAAGTTTCTGACTTTGCCACCAGCTCCTTCTTAGGATTTAACCTGCTTTGATGGTCTTCATATTATTTTTCATTACCAAAACATAAAAGGATAGTAAAAACAGGTATTGTCCTTAAAATTAGCCAAGAGCATCAGTCTCAATTTCCTATCCCAAGGCTTTCATATTATAGCTTGGGGGGGGGGGAAGGTATCTTAAGAGCTTACTCTTTAAACAATTAATTCAGCAAATATTCATGTAATCTAAAACACCAAACAAGTTTCTTTTCAGCATTAGGTTGTTTGTCTCTTGCACATTTTCAAAACGGATCATTACGTTGTATTTCTTCAGCTAGATTTTTACTTTACATATTCATTCTCAAGTGCTAGAAAGCATTGCACTGCTCAGCAACCAAAGAATTGCTCCATGTGGAAGGTCAGTATTGCAACATAAGACTGTAACTTGATTTTATTTAACAGGCACGTAGCATTTAGCCAGTGTGTATTATAGCAAACCTTGCCTCCTTCCCCAAATTAAATCTATTCATTGTAAGAATACTAGTAGGTATCATGAGAACAGATGAAACTGACTGCTCTGTATTCCCAGTACCAGGTTGCCACAACTTATCTGCATGCTTACTGAGAATAAAAACTGTATTTTTCTGATTAGTTTATATACATTTCTAAATTAGCTTACACTTAGTAACTGATAAATTTACTGCTGGCTTCAATTGAGACAAGTACCTTCAATCTGCCCTATTCCGATGCTTCTGTGCACATCAAGCTGTGGCCTGCACTAGCGTGGCCATTTTCGTGCCACACACAAAACACACGACGGCGTCGCGGTGCAGAGCTACCCTCTCCCTGAGCTACCCGTTCTCGCCACTGATGCTGTTGAACTACAACCAAGGCAAACAGCGTCGGCCAAACTCTGCTTTTGTCCTTCCCTTCCTCAAGTGCTCTATTCAAAACACTGTGGCGACGAGAGGGGGAGGAGGCTCATATTATATTACAAGGGAAAATAAATGCAGTTGTTCCCAAAGCAATCTCCAGCTGCCGTGTGTCATCTTCTCCGAGCCCCAGTACAGGTTGTCACTACTGAGAACTACTGACTGCCAACCCAGAAGAGTTCGAGGGCTGGAATACACACGTTAAACCAGTGAGATACCTTAGGAAAACTAGCTGTGGGAAGCATCTATCAGCCACCTGCAGCATGCACCCTGAATTCCCTCATTTCCTGAGCATCTTTAATTAAATTCCATTAATGCACCAAAAGAGACAGCAACAGAGAGAAGGAGGAGGAAGAAACAAAGAAAAGATAGACAAAAGTATATCTGCTCATGGGCAGAAAGGCAAAAAGGAATTCCAAATTATTTTCACACCTTTTTACAGAATGAATTGGTAAACATAGGGTACTTTAAAAGCCCTTCGAGCTAATTTTTTAAAAAAGGCAGTCTGTGTTAAACACAGCTGTTGGCAATGGGATGCCTCCCGCCATACTTTCCTTTATTACGTAATGATGATCATCTCCTTGCTGGTCCAAGACTATGGACCAAGACTATCCTCCACATCAGTGTTTCACTCCAGGATTATCAACTTTAGGAACTGCAAAAATAATTGTATAATAAATAATGGCCAATGTATCAGGCATGACCTCACTGCCAAGCTATGCAGTTTCCCTGACAGTTGTCTACACCCACAGAACAGTAAAGATTAGAAGGTTTAGCAACAAAGTTTAGGAGTGTCATTGGTAATAGAGGGCACATTTGGGAAATTAAAAAGCTTTCAAGCTCTTGGTTTAACTTGTTTTGAATCCCAAGCAAAGGAATGGAAAACAAAGCAACTTTTCCCTCTGAAAATAGCATTAAAAGATTGTTATATTTTGTTACCAAACCCTCAAACTGCACTCATACTATTTATAGTGAAATTGTTTTCAAGGCCACAACGCATTCAAGCAACACAATGAAAACTGACAGCAGTGTGGATCTGCACTTTGTAAAAGAGGCCTCTGCGGTTACAACATCTTTAATAGTTCTAATTAAAGAAGGGGGGGAAAAAAAAAAAAGAAGGAAGTAATTTGGTGAAAATGCTGATACGCCATTCCCTTTAAGTCTCATTTCACACACAACCTTCCTGTTGTTGAGTTAGCACTTCAGCAAAAGCTGATGACGCACGGTACAGCTATGAATGGACAGAAACTAAAAAGTAAACATGAAGTAGTAACAAACCAAGTAATTGTCAAGAATACTTTAAAAAGCAGAACAAAACAAGACTATGAGGGCAACGACAAAATAAAAATGCTCCACCTGAAATGCAAGTTGCAAAGTGGCTTTGCTTTCATCACTGATCCATGTTAAAGAGTAAATAACAGCTGTAACGTGGGAACGATTTTCAAAAGGAAGCAGTAACAATTTATTAAATGTTTTGCACTTCTGTTTTTCTCTTTTGTGAACTTTGCTTGGGCGTTCTGCAACAGTAGGGAGTAAGGGGAAGCCAGCTGAAAGCGAACTGTTTGATTTGAATGTTTGCATCTGTAAACTTGTGAGACAGCCTCAGGGAGGAGGTGATAATTCAGTATCTTATAATAGCAGGCAGCCTCCAGATCAAAGAGAAAGACGACTTGGCTGCAAGCAGCTATGACTGCTTGACTGTGTGAGGTACTAGTAAAAATAAGTGCTATTTTTGATGCCGAAAGGAAGACTATCTGAACAGCAGGCCTGTTCACCTTCCACTTCTCATGCTGCTTTGGGCTTTGTTGCTGCCACACGGAAGTAAAAGCCTCCTGCTGACATACACGTCTTTGATAAATATTTGGACTATTTATCGCTACACTTGCGCAGGCTTTTAATTGAAAATGCAGTTTTGCAAACAATGAAAAGTTGGGGCTTTTTTTCCCAGTGTGTGGAAAGAGAAGCAAGGAGGGATGGACACTCGGCTTCCCTGAGGTACAGGTAGAGACCACCTCCCTGTGTAACAGTGAGGGGCTCCGAGACACAACCCCGGCATGGGTCCTGCGCCCCTGTAGGGCAGCATGGACCTTGTGGGCACAGGCCACGCCGTCCAGTTCTCACTTTCCTTACTCCTGTCGGGTGAGAGTTTAGGTGCTCGTTAATTATGTCTGACTGCAAACTTCAGGGTGTGATTTTGCATATCTGAGAAGGGGCTGGCTGGCCCACAAACCCACTACTCGTTCCAACGACATGCCTACTTTGTACGTGCATTATGCTGCTCCACGTCTTCCACAGGAGCACCCAGAGGGGTTAGGGTGGGCTCACCTGCAGGTTCTCCTTTCCTTCACCTCTCAGTGCCTTGCACGGCGGTGCTGCTCTGACAGGCCGCCCTTGGAAGGATCCAGGGGAGTCACACAGATGTGGAACTGCCTTTTGAATTGATTCATATCCCTCGTCATGAATGGGAAACTCAAGAGAAAAAAAAAAATTAACATTTGTTTATCCATAAGCTACAAATCACTCCAAAAAGCACTTAAGCTAGTGCTTAAATCCTACTCAAACCAATAGCTGTCCAACATCCACTTTGTGTAAGTGTGTCTAAGCACTTTGCTGAACTAGGGCTTTGGAAAACAATGTGAGGCACATCGAATTCCACAGGCATGACTTCAATCAGGAAAAGTATAAAACAAGGAAAAAGTTCCTCCTGCAGAATTAATGGAAGCACAACAGGGGCAGGAGGAGGGACGTCATCGTAATGCCCACGACAGTCACAGCCTCGCTGCTAAAATGACAACCTGACTAAAAATAGCTACGAACACATGATACCATGTTACATTGATATATTGGGGAAAAAAAAATCACATGGAAAGGATTTTTCCACCCTATATCAAGACATCTAATATTTGTTACTGACAGTTAAGCCATTTGCAGTTCAGATTACAACACCATGTCGAGGCTCCAGGCGGAATGCAATTAATGCAAAAGACGTAACATACCTATGAAAAATAATTTACTAGTTCTTTTAATTATAAAGAAATAGATTATTTAAAAAAGCATTTCTCTTCTCCTTCCACGTTTTCGTATGCAAGGTAAACCATGACTGTTGCAAATCACTAAGGATTTCCTTTTTTTTTAAGTTTCAAAAAAGTTGCTTATTTCTGATTTCCTATATATCAAACTTTTTAAACTGCAAAGGCTTTTAAACCAATACCTGCCCTACATCTGCACTCACGTTAAAAAGAGAAACACCACCACAGAAAATCATTTGTATATAAAGCACCCAACCACATACGATGTGGAGGAGAATGGCCTGTGTTGGATATACACCCTGGGCAAGCACAATTCCGTGGAAAAACACACAGTGCAAACATCAATGCGCTCCCGGCGAGGCCAGCTGCTGTAACACAAGTGCCGGGGCCGGCTGCCAGGATTTTCCACACGAGCGCGTCTTCTTTTAACTGCTGCTGCAGCGCGGGCTGAAGCGGAGCTGCTAGACCCAACATGTGGCTGCGCTCGCGGCCCGGCGCAGGGAGCAGCGCAGGAATGCGGCGGCGGCCGGGCCGCGAAGGCAGAACTCGCACGAGCCTTCGCTGCGGCTTCCACTTGCAGGGTGCGAGTGCTGAACGCGGACGCCCCTGAACGCGAGCGCACTGAGCGACTGCACAGAAAGTGTCAGTAAAGAAATGGCAGTTCGTGACGGCGCTAGGAAATTCGTGCGCTGCTTATGCTGCCATCTGAACGGAGAGCACGGGACACACACAGTTAATTTTCCTCAGTGAAAAAAAAAAAAAGCATGTTGGCAGAAAACTTTAGAGATATAAACTACTGGGGGAAGGAAGGAAGATGGGTTGCTGCAAAGAATCTGTTCGTAATATTAACAAACTGCCAAGCAAGTCATAGATTAGACAGCAAATGGAATCAGGTTTCCCTGCACAAAAGAGCCCTCAGCTGCCAAAAGCACAGGAGCAATGAAGGAGCACAAAGCAGCCTGAAAGCAGAGTGCTTAAATAAGCAGTGTAACAGGGGAAGCACTTGCCTGAATCATGTAAATTAATACACACCCACACACTTTTATCCTTTATATATATATATACTTGCATATATATGTGGTAATATAAACAAACACCTCGCACACGCTCCACACAGGCCGGGTACAGCCTCCTCCCTGCACAGGCACCAGGCGGGTGCATCTGTTCTGCACGATGTCCAGCTGCTCTCAAGTTTCCCCAAGGTGAAAGGGCTTAAATGCTGGTTTTTCCCTGGCTTGTGCTGCCCACCTCCAGCTCCACCTTTGCAAAAATGGGACCCTGCTCCCCAGATATCCTAGGCCCTCAAAACTCTGCAGATTTGAGGTTGGCTTGAAAGCATTTCTCGTGGGTCAAGCTCACAAACATTCTATATTTAAAATTCACACTACAGGATACAGGCCAGCTGAAGCAGACAACTTAAGTACTGAAAAAAAATTCTATGCCTCAGTTTCTTGAGTTTACATTGTGCATAGATGAAGCCTGATTCTTCCTCCTCCCTCTCTTCTAGATCCCAGGTTCTGCTCTACAATGAGGAAACAGTTGAACTGTTTCCATCTGACTGGATAAGGAAAGGAAACAAGGATACATCCTACACGTGCATGCAAGTGAGAAATACAATATACGATGTACGCAAAGAATGATATTCAAGAAAATCACTGAAATACTTATTGAGAACTTAGCAGGTATCTACAGAATGACTGGAGGAAAGCTTCCATGGCAATCCTCACTCTCAAACTACAGTCATTTCCAAGTTGTACCAGTTGCATATTTAAAATACAGAAGAATCAACAAGCAGTTTATACTCTATCAATGCCCAAATCTTTTCCAGAGTGGTTACAATATTTACCTAACCAATATGTTGCATTGTATATCTCGGTTCTTGTGTGAAAACAGTGTCGGTATTTCTTTACTTTTGCCAAATTGCAGGACATCTCTGAATAAGATATAGTATCTCTGTGCACATGTGCATATCACAGCTGCTTAATGCCTTGATAGATGAGCACAGAATAAAGTGGTTAAACCATTTTAAAAGAAATGCAGAAACTAGGGTGCACATCACCTTGTGGAGGAGAAACAAGAGAAATGGGTGCAGCAATAATGAGGCAAATGTTTTTCCCACATTCTGTCCCATAGCAATTCCAGAACAGGCACCTTATCTGAAGTGGCAGTCATTGATACACTGAATCAGAAATATCTTTTGGTATTTGATGGTAACACTCTACTTCAAGGATTTATGTAAACATCTCCAATTCTTTTAAAACGGATTTTTAGCTTTGCAAAAGGGCTTGAAAGTATGTGCACTGCATGCCCTAGGAAATCAAGAAGTTAAAAATCACAATTTATGAACTTTTTGAGGCTGGCAATGCTATGATTACTCAGCCTAGCTCATAGCTGGCAGGCAGTGCCCAAGCAGGAGAATCGGAGGATCTCAGTTCTAATCCCTGATCTTCTAGTGGGATTCAGCTGGACCTGATTCAGCAACACACGCAGGCACATGCTGTATGTCAAACAAAACATTACCGCCCTTGAAGCTACTTCAGCTCTGAAAGCACTCAAAATGTACGCTTAACCAATTACTTAAATCAGGGCCTCCATGTTCAAAAACAGCAGCTCAAAAGTTGTGTAGTCTTCCTTTTGCTTAATTACCTCCCTAGCTGATTTACTGAATTTGGCACTTGGGATGCTGCATCTCTTGCTCAAAACAGCAGCAAAAAGCACAGTTTGACAACCTTTGGCCATATTAGAACAACCTGATGAATGATTACCAAATTTACCTTTGGAAAACTTTGATAACTTTCTAGTTTTGGAAAACTTTGATAACTTTCTAATTCCACCACATCCTCCCTGAGAAAATGTTTCCTAAAACCTGCAGCTCTCGTATATATTCTGATGATTGGATAACTCTTGTAATTTGTCCTGCTGCGTCTTGTGGCTTCACAACCTTGGCACCTTCGTCCTGCCACCTCTCAATCTGATCAAGGGAGAAAACAAAAATTGTCCACAGGCCCAGAGACCAAAAGGAGTTTCATATTCGTCTTAGGATTCTTTTAGCTATAAACTGTGTAAATCGACACATTAATAGAGCTAAGAAATACCTGGGCTGGGCTGCAAGATCCATTTTACAGACCTTGATGAAATGTATTTATGATGCTGAAAATTACACAAATCTGAGTAGAGAAGGATTAAGTGATGTAACATGGAACAAAATAACAACTGGAGGTAAGGCCACAAATTCCAGGTATATAACTTGTTCAGCACCATCCAGAATCACAAAAAAATCTGTATCTTCCCCTAACGTTAGAATTGCCCAGGAACTCCAGGCACAGAAAAGCCTTACTGAGCTACACAGGAAAGTGCCCCAGAGATACAGTACTGCAGCACATTCGTTCTTCTGTGAAGCCCCAGGATTCAGAGACCAAATTCTTCCCTCATTTCACACAAATATGAGAGCCCCTGCCTACAGCATTATGGGGACCATGGCATACTTGACTGTGAGGAGAAGCAGAGAAGTCTGAATCCCCGCAAATGAATCACTACGGTATCGGCCAGAGACAGGAACGCAGCCGGGGGGGGAAAAGCTCAGCACGAGGACCAGGGTCAGCTGTGGCCCTGCACAATCAGATGTTTAATGAATTTCTGCAGACGGCCGCTTACATAACTGACGAGCTGTCCCACCAGCCCTTCAAAAGCACAGAGGCATTTCCCTTTTTTTAAGAGGAAAAGTGTTTCACTATGTAAGTTGTGTTTTAAACTCATAAGCTGCAATAGTCACTATTACTTATAATAGTTGATGACTACACGGATTAAGCTTTAATTATTATACTGCTGCTATTTGTCTGCTATTGGATATGTTAAGAAACCAGTGCTAACCTGTCAAATATGATGGACTGACATTTTTCTATGTGTAAAGATTTACTGTTTACCCTTGCCTTTTTTGCCAACAGTATATGTCCACAATTAAAGGAAGTTATTTTATACTATTTTAAACAAAGGTTGAAGAAATATGCTGTAGGAACAAACTTCCTGAGTTTCATTACCCAAGCTTTAAAATGACTGGCAAGCTTCACTTCTGAGTCATATAAGTTAATTGATGGCACTATAATCCTGAGGAGTAATGCTAGTCTAGTCAGGTATTCTTTCTTCCTGGTAAATACAATCTAGGATACCCTGAGGGATTCTGCTAAGCATAGATGTAGAGAAAAGCACACAGAAAAAAGAGGACAGGAACACATTTTTCAACATGTCTTTTCCCCTTATTCAACTGTCGAAGAGAACAAATGCATTGTACAGTGAGGATTATAAATGAACCTATGCCCAAAGTTAAAACCAAACTTCCGAATATGTACATGCTGCCACTTTGAATTTAATCCCTCAAATATTGACAACTTTCGTCCTATGAAAAATATTTACAAGATAAAAAGGTGTTTTTAATAATCATTCATATCCATAAGACAGACAGCAAAAGTATATACTTTCTAATGAAAGGGACATATGGACAGAGGATACTGGCCACAAATTTATCCATGCATTTGGCAACTCCCTTGAAAAGTTGATAATAAACCTTTAATTTCCTGCTCTCCCACAGTTAGATAAAAATTTGTTGTTTAACAGTGTTACAGGAAGGCCCATAAGTACATGCTCAACTTCCAGTATGTAAAAAGCCCTAATGTACTTTGCGAAACTTGTACAGAAATCCCACTTTGATGCTTATTTTAAAGGTTCAAACAGCAGTTTAGTAGTTCCTTGAGTTGAGTTGTCACATTGTCACACCAGGCAATGAAGTGAGACTAAACTGCTTAAGACATTACACTGATATCAAACTACTTGATATAATCTGTAACATCCATCTTCAGCAGCATGTGGATTACAGTATCTGGGGGAATGGAAATGCGCCAATTCCTGAAGTTTCAGATTTTCATACCCTTATGCTTCCCCCTTCCCCACCTTCCATATTGTTCTATACGCTTATTTTTAAGATACTGTTTTCTTAATGAAGCACTCATTAATAAAAGTATAAAAGATATAGCTTCAATTTGCTTTCATTTTAGAGCAATACTTCTAACTGATCCCATCTGTATTTCAACACGTTTGTCCAGTAAACAGTAAAAGGTGTGGATAGATGTGTGATAGATCAAAAAGAAAGTGGATAGATCCCAACTCAGATGTAGCTGCTCTTGAGTTTTATATGAAGGTACAGAAAAGGAACAATTCCTTCCTCCATTTCAAACCTGGACAGATGTAGTAACTTTGAAAAGGGTATCCTCATCTCACAGATGTATTATAACAGCTTCTATACATCTTTAGGCTACTTTCTGTGTAACCAATACTAAATCATCACTTTGTGTAGTTGGCCGCCCTGCCTGCAATACAGCAGTACCTCCCCCCCCCACGGCTGTACACATTAAAAGGAGGATTAAGATGGAAATAGCTTTGAGGGACAAGTACTAGAGAAAAGTAAATAGAGGACTCCTACACAACCCTATTTTTCAATCACACAATATTGATATTTTGGAAGGTACAACTTTTACTTGTCAGAGAGAGAAATAAAACATACCTGTATTAAAAAAAAGTACTTGGAAGTGATGCTCTAAGCCATACATTCTCAAAGAACTGCTGCAAAATTTTTGTTTTCCCTCTCTCAAACAGAGCTTTGTTACACTTTTCTCACTATGATGTGGGAGACGGTGTATCCAATTTCACAATGGGAACAGAACTATGCTAGAAGTGAAAATACTTAGTTCAAGGTTAATGTCATCTCACTAGTTAGGCTTTGCACGAGAATGAAAACATCCACAGAAGTGTCACATGAAATCAATCTGAATCCACCTGCCAAGAAAAAGAGAGAAACAGAGATACCCCTGGGTAAGTTTCCAGAAAGGCTTCCAAGCCCTTCAAGCCAGGCTCCAAATACTATCTGAAAGTCTGATGAAACTGTCTCATCATCCAGGTCAAACTCACTTCAGATCACCTTATGCTTTTATTGACTCAGAGGACCGCAAAAAGCATTTGTGAAAATCTTTCCTGATTTTTCCTTTGTGTGGGGATGGGAAGGGGATGGTTCATCAGGTGTCAACAGCTTAACAGCCGTGAAGGTTCTGGCTTACCCTAAATAGAGAACCACTGCTCCAGAATGAACACAGCTGGGCCTAAGACTGCCATCTTCCCTAACGGTTTCATTGCTCACGTGGTATGCACCTGGATACTGCAGGGCTGCATTAAATTACAGGCATTGCCCATTTTTCAAGCCTAGATACTGTCTCATCCTCTCCCTAATAAAGGGTTATATGCACAGAACAATTTAGAAAGATGGGTTCCTTGTTGCTTCCCGTGTGGATTGTGCCTTGTGTAACAGCAAGGCTGTCTAATAAAATAAATAATCCTTTCCGTTAAGTGGAGACACTGTGAGCTTTCCCTGTTCCTCTTCTCCCCCATGACTACTTACTTTTGTGAAGCTTAGTATTTTAGGCTTCCACAAAATTTAGGTAAAAAACAGAAAATGCTTCTCTGAGGATTGGCACGTGGAGACATGGAGATGACATGGAGATCACACTGTAACACTAGGTGAAAGATGCTGATTTATGTAGTAATGCATGCACTTCACATGTTTTCTTGTTAACCTTACCTGCCTAAGGAGCTTAAAATATTGAAATCCACAAAGCAGAAATTTTCTGTTATTATTTCCTGACAGCAAAGCATGCCACAAATGATTACACTCCAATATGAAATACTCACTCCAATATGTATACATTTAATATATAAAATGAAATATTGCCAGACATAATAAAGAAACCATTAAACCAAAAGACGACATAACTTCCCAACTATCAGTATTCCATGTAAAAGCCAATACTCTACAATAGTGACTTTCAGTGACACACTAGGAAAAGGCAATGAAAACCTGAGGGTTCCCTCCCACCTCAGTCACTGATGTCCATCTCTGTCTTCTTGAAGCTCAATGGTTACATCACTATTTACAACAGTTTGTCTTATCTTTCGAGGGCCTTCCCTCCTTCTATCAGTACTATCAGTTCTAACCAAAGAAGTCTCTTGAGAGACAAATAACCAAAGTATGATGGCAGTGTCACTTTTACAGCAGAATGCTAAACAAATACCAGAAAAATGGGAGAAGGGAGAAAGGAGATGCTGGCTCCCAGGGACGTTTTCTGTGTGGCTGGAGTGCTGGTGGTACAATCTCCTGGTGACAAAGAGAGTGATGAGACACGCTGGAGCACGATGCGCATGAGCCACACTGAGTTACCAACCACCTGTACAGAGCCCTGCTTCCCATGCAGATCTATCAGTCTAGAGGCTGCTGTTACTCATACCAGAAAGCAGTGCAAGCCTGATAGGTTTTAAATATGGGATCTTCTTAAGAGGAAACAACCTCCAAATTAAGAGTTAGATAACATGCTATAAGCTAACTTCTTTTTCTCCCCATATTTTGCCCACAGAGCTACTCTCACCATGGACCTGCATTTGAATCTTTTAAAGTTAGGCTGCAAGACGTGTTCTTTAAGCGCCATGACAGATTCGGATTCAAATAAATTTCCTTTAAGATTACAGTGTTTGATCTCGCTACTCCTGCAGTCTCACCCACCAGGCAGATTCAGTGTCATGCTGAGAGCAGTCAGGTATTCAAGCAGATGAGGACTGTGATCTGGCATACTTTTTTTTTTTTTTTTTTTGGTAAAATTTTGTCTTTTGTTTGCAAAATTTTGCTTCCCATTCCACTCTATTTGCAGCATCAGTGTATGCAGTTGAAGCATAAGAAGAATGCACTCATGCCACCCCACTATATTGATTTTGTCATCCAGCTGACTATTAAGATTAATGCATGAATAATTTAAAAGTAGGTATAATTTCATACATAACATGACTGCCCCCTTGTGTTAAACTAGATCCGCTTTTATGATTTCCACATCTTTTATTTCAATTTTTACGATTAAAAAAAATGCAGTATGAAACTAGACTGCTACAGTTAATGGAACTTTTACAAAACAAAATGCAGGGTACAGATATTAGAAAGGCAATCAGAAAATACCAGCACACATTTCTAAAATGATACAATTCTAGATCATTGGCAAATTCACTAACAACAACAAAGTTTTTCCTCCCTCTTATTGAAGGCTGTTTTCAGTATATAATCCCTACTGTGAATCGTTTCTCTTGGTTTAGTATCTTACAGTTCATTTTTAAAATTGATTATACAAGACTATATAGCAGGCTTGTTGGCTGAATTCAAAAGGCAGATGTAAAAGGCAACTCACCAAGAAGTGTGAATGTAGAAGCCTGGGCCAACACACGGAACAGGGCAAAGAGCCTCAAGAGAGGCCTAGAGATGCACACAGACACATTCAAGTCCTGCCACACACAGGTTAGATGTTTACATATTAAATCATTTACTCAAACAAAACAACAAATTTGCTGAATATTTAGTTGCAAGTTCGGAGGGATTCATACGGGCTTTCTGATCAGAATTCAGTCCTACATATAATTTATATCATTAATGCGCTACGCATGTTTTGAGAAACTTCGACACTATTTCAAATTTGCCACAAAATGTTATGATCTATCCCTGACGCAGGGGGCCGAAGCAGGTACGTGGGATTTACGCAGGCGTCCGTAACCCGTGTGGCACATGAGAAGTGCAAAACAGGCCTTGGTCTCGGGCCAGACAGGAGAAAACTGCCATCGAGGAAATATGGGCAGATTTTATTCTTCACCAAGAGGGTGAATGTCAATGAGAGCCTGTGCATGATGCTGGCAGATGGCAGGCAGAGCTCGATTAGGTGTTTGTCATCAAGAACCAAGGGAAGAAGCGGGTGTCTTGTTTTATGGTTAAAGAAAATAGAAGAGGGAGATGCACTCTGGGCAAGGAAGAACATCTGTCACAGGGAAGTGAGTTAGAAGACTCGGACCAGAACCTTATCCTCTCAAAAAGCCAGATCACAATAAAATAAAACGCCTCCTTTTTGGTCCTTTCCTCCCCCATGGATCTGGATGGAAAGGTAAGGGATGAGGAACTGACTACATTTATCTCCCAGAACATGCTGCTTCTGAGCAGACCCCAGAGCTACTCAATCCCTAGAGGAGCACCCACATGCCCAGGGCGCAGCATCACCAAAACTGTCTCAGAAAAATATGAAGCCAGCAGGGCAGCTTTTACAGTCTGAGTCACGCGCATACACCAACGCCAACAGAATTAAAGGCATCACATGCCAAAGATAAACATGCCCTGCAGCACCACGAACATGGGCTAACTTCTCTCTCCTGTTAGCTGCTTGTTTCCCCAGGCTGTTGATAGCACTGCCCTTTCCGTTCGAGGAAGCTTACATCCTTCAGGTGCCCTTTCCTCCCTTTTCTTTCCCCCACGAGCTGCTTCATCACAGGGTCTCTAAGACTGATCCTTCCCTCTCCAAGCTTCCCCAAAGCTGCTCCTTCACGTGTCTCTAGAGTTCTCACCCTCCAACGAATTGCCCAGAGGAAATACAGATGGGACGAGGCTAAGCCAGTAATTAAGGCCCAGCTCCCAGACTCGTTTTTACTTTCCTACTATCCAAATGATCTTTCTCCTCCTTGTTCTCTGTCCTACATCCATCAATACTACCACACACACTTCAAATATTTTCTCCGTATTTTCTCTGTACCTTTATCAGAAAAAGGGAATTGATAGATGTGGTACAACTTAAAAGCTCCAGTTCTTAGTAATGCTGTGAGGCCTATAGCGTGTACTATTTGCCAATTCATAATTTACAGTAAACCACCAAAATCTTTCAAACAAAAAGACAAGAACATTTAGGAGCTCTAACAATCTGATCCTGCTCTCTGTAGCATATGGTAATTTTAAATTATTCATGTGATTCAATGTGGAAGCGATTTAACATAATTTAGCAAACCTGAGACCTACATTAACTTGTAATAATGATGAATGGATGCGACACAACGCGTACACTTACACAAGACCCCAGAGGCCTGCACACTAAAGGCAGTACCCCTGAAGACCTGGCAGGTGCCCCTGCGTGGGTGGCCTGAAAAGAGTAAAACTGCAAATAGCCTTTCTTAACATTGCCCCCTGCAAAAGTAAAGGATCTTGATTGCAGAGAGTTACACAGGGGGGATAAGAATGCAATCCACTGAGAACCGAAAAATTGTATACAGATAGGACTGCTTTAGCTTTCTAAAATATTTTTTTTTTCTAAAAATACTGAGAACCATTACTAAACTCTCTACAGGACCAATATACTTTGGTTGCATCCTTCCATTTATTTATTTATTCATATATTCTGTAATTTATTATCCCTACAGCCAGTTTAGGGCTCAAACATACAGATCTCACATGGTTCTCAGCACATTCTTCATATATACACACACAACCAAGTACTACACAAATCCTCTGGGAAAAAGTGTGCAAATCTCCACTTTTTGCTCTAAAAAACCAAAACTGGTCACAAAGCCAAAGCACTTGGAAGCACTCAGCACAACAGTGAGTGGCATGGTAACTTTTGAGTGTATTTATTGGAGCTAGGACATGGATTGAATTTTATAACATTTACTTAACTACGCACTTGCCTTCCTGCCTCCCCACCATTACTTAGCCTATGCAACGGCAATAACAAGAACTCTTAAATGTTGCACAATTTGAAAAAAAGTATAGGGTGGAGAGACAGAGAGAGACAGAGACAGAGAGAGAGACAGAGAGAGACAGAAGAAATTAATGTTTATGCTGCTCTTCCAGACACCCCCCAAATCTCAGGACCAGTATGGGGCTTTTCTAAAATCTGACCAGCACCGG
This sequence comes from Nothocercus julius, assembly GCA_013398735.1. Lineage (NCBI taxonomy): Eukaryota > Metazoa > Chordata > Aves > Tinamiformes > Tinamidae > Nothocercus > Nothocercus julius. Next base: position 1,282,074 of record VZSV01000113.1, on the reverse strand, counting down.
GTTGCCAAATTTCCCCCAACACTCTGCTAAAATGGAAAAGTGATTTCTAGCAGAGCCGTATTTCAGGTAGAGCGCAAAGCTCGCGAGGCAGGACTTGTGTTGTTTGTTATTTGTGAGCTTACTGCCAAGCACAGCAGGACTCCCAGTCCAGCCTGGAGTCTCTGGAAACTACTACAGGGAAAAAATAGGCACAGGTGGCAGTTTAGGATCCTGGACTGTAGGTAGGAGAGAAGAAAAGGATGCATTTCATCTCTGCAACCTCTCTATGCTGCAAACGCAAAGCTCTCCAACACTTACATTAAGTAACGGAGGGAACTGGACCCCTGGCTTATAGATCTGAGCCAGGAACTCCTGCTTCATCCAAAGCTTGATTCTTTGGGCTTTCAAACACAACATTCAGAGATAACTGTACACATTAAAACTCCCTCAGATCTGCTAAGCGCTGCTGACAGCTCACGTCGCTAACAAAAAGGCCTTTCACGCAGCTCTGTGGGACAGCTCAACCCAAGTTTCCATTTTTTTGTTAAAACTAACTTTGCAAACAGAGGCTTGTGAGGATTTTCAAGCCCTTCGCCGCTGCCTAACTCTGTGAGTCAGGAAGTCCTTCTACCGAAGTGATCACCTCAAGAAGAGTTAAACTGCTGCTTCCCACCTTTTCCTGCAGCGTGGCTTTCTAAACAAGCAACATAGGGCTCCGAAGTCAGTGAGAACGGGTTAACGTGCATGGAAAAAGCCTTTACAGCAAACAGGAATATAAGCTGCTTGCCAGGAGCCCAACTAATTTTGTTCTTTACACAATATTAATGACTCTTGTGACATTCTCATGGGCTCAGAATTCAGATCAAGTCCGTGGACTGCAGTCACTCCCAAGAGGTCCCCTTTGAAGGATCAGTAACACTGCTGCATCGTGACATCTGGCTGCACAGAAGATGGGCTTTGCTGGAGGGCACATGAAGGAAGACTGATAAGAAAGCTTATCCCTTTCTGGCCCACCTTTCTTCTCACATGATAGTCAAGACTTTTACAGATGGAGAAAAAAGAAAGAAAGAAAAATCATACAGAGGCAAACATTTTTTTTTTTTTTTTTTTGTGAAAGAGAGAAGCAGAGGAAGAGGCTGCCATAATGATTAGCTTTATTTTTATCCTGAGGTGCTCAGCAACCACTGAAAAGAGTCTACTGCAAGAACCTAAGGAAAATGCAAGTCAAAACACAACCATACGCAAAAGGTTAGGTGCTTCACTGCAGTTTGCTAACAAGCTGACAATTACTGTAAGGGATTCACAGTATTTTGTCAGCAATGCAAAGAAATATTTTTAGCTTTTCCCACTTTGATTCCCACTTTGCAGTTTCCTGTGGCGATGAAAACAACAAGAAAAACAACCCACAGTTCTACATATAGGGACAACAAATTGAAGATATAAAAATGTGTTCTCAGCTACAATTATTTTAATTCTTTGTATTCCCAGGAAGAAAGTCAATTTCAATGAACAGCCACATGATCACCCGTGCTCCCTAAGGGCCAGGCAGCGTGTCAAGGGCCCGGCCCCCTGCGCTTCAACCCTCCCGCATCACGATGCCAGGTAGCGCTGCCCGCCTGGGGTCTCGCTCGTGCATTGGGCAAGCAGTGCAAGCAAAGCCTTCCAACTCACTAACCAAGCAACTTCCTACAAATCTTTGCTAGATCAGTTCTATCTTGCATGGCAGAGTGTTATAGAATGTACCTTGTTTTTCCCTTTGGGGGAAAAACATCACCATTAGGGAACAGAAGCAGTTGCAGAAGAAATCCTTTAATATGTGCTGGACTCTAAAATGATTTTCATAAAAATACAGCACGCAGAAATGGTTAAATTAGTTCAGAATTGGGTCCTCATCATACTACAGTTTAGCAGTCACTTGTAAAATAAACCCCCACGTGATCAGGCATATGATCTCAGTGTCTTAATGAGTCTCTCAAAGAAGACAAACCAGATGATCTTTAGATGCTATTTGGACAAGAAGTCACTTCAAGGCAAGTAAGGAAACAAGTTATGGAGCTGCCATGCAAAGTCAGATTGAAACATCATTTCAGAATCTATGAAATTATCCCACACTTACTAAGCAACGCTGGGCTCTTCTTTGCTGCATCATCCTAGTAGGCAACTAAGCGATTCTTCTTCAGCTCCTGTTCCTGTTTAATACCGTTGTGTATACCTCATAAAACATATCTGAGAAGAATAAAATTAATTCTGCAACTGCAGTATCTTTGCAAAGCACTGTGGAATTGAGTTTGTAGGAAAAATTAGAATGCATAATATATTTCAACAATTATGAAAACAATTTTACCCAGGAAGTCTACAGCATGCGACTTCCTGAACAATTACAATATTACAAGAGGTAAACTACTCCATTTACACCTTTTCAAATTGCTTCCTTGTGCATTAACACTGCCCAAACAAGGTATTTTACTTTAGCCTTGCTGCCTCGTTACTCTGTTTAGCAATATTTAAACCAGCTGGTGATTTCCATTTTTCCAGAGTAATGCACTTTACCACAAAAGATGCTCTCATAAGACCTCATTAGAAATGAAATGTTATCCAAGTATTAAAATATAAACATCCCCTGGGTCATACATACTATTGGTTTTTAATATCATTCTGTTCCACGCCTGGACTTCATCATTAAGTCTGGAATTAGACTGTTAGGTCAATAATACATTAGACAAACTATTTGCTTGCTATGTTGGCTTTGAGCTACACCTGCTCCAAACATACACACACAGATACCTGTATTTACATACTCATCCACTGCCAGCATTTCAGTAATGAAAATTAATAATTAGAATCAGAATTTTGCCAGGAACGTTCGCTTGCTCATTTGTCTCTACACACCGAAGGACATCTCCCTGCTCAAGTCTCTTGATGGGCATATACTGACCTTGATAGGCAGTGCTTGAGCCTCGTCCTGGTATCAGAGATTCTTGCTGGAAACCACGATGCCAAATGCAGATGTTTGTTGCCCTGTTTTAGCACCATATATACAGCCTATCTGGGCATAAGGCCGTACATGCAGCTCAACATATGCCATTTTATTTGCTATTTAAAAGTTTACTGTATTTTAAAACTTCATAATGAATATTTTATTACCATAATACTGGAAAATTATTATTTATTATATAAACAATGAACCTCTAATCAAACTTCTGCCCAGTTTATTGGAAATAATTATTTTAACACTGGAAGTGCTGGGTTTTCAAACTCCTCCCCTCCCCCTGCAGAAGTACATAGGTTATAAACTACATTGTTTTTTAATAATTTTGCTGGATCCCTTGTATCTTTGAAAAAAAAAAGAGCAAAAGGAAAAAATGTTTATTTATGTTTTTAATTTTAATTCTGGAGCTAACTCAAGACGACCATAAATTTAACTTTGCAAAATGCTAGATAAAGTGAAACATTTTATTGTCATCCCCCGCCTCCCCCCAAGTTTTTGTGCTTATTATTCTGCACAGTGCCCAAAGCAAATAATGATAAAAGTTAGTAAGTGGGGAGTTGCTTGTTGTTTTTACAGCATAGGAGCCCTGTACTTTTGAATCACTAAGCAGCTGGAGTCTGCCTTAATTACTTAACATCAATCAAGATGTGTACCAGCACTTGGAGACCAAGGAATGCAACATTCATCTGCAACACAAAAGAAATAGCTCAGCTATCTTAGCTTCTGCCTAGATGGTTTGTGCACTAGCAAAAGTCAACAAATTATTTTTATACTATGTCAGAAACCTAAAAGAGCCAAGTGGTAATCTTATGCTGAACAAGAATTCCTCAGTGACAATTTGTGGTAAATGAGAAAAGACTGCAGGAGTATGATTTCATAAACGCCTGCAACCTTTAACAGCAAGCATATTTGTCCAGGGTTTTACTGCCTTCTGGTAAACAGCGGCAGTGCTGTTTACCAGGGCTTCCCCCCAACGATAAATGCATAAATAAGTAAAAAAAATGAGAGATGAATGCTCAGACTCTGAGTTCCTTTCTCACCTACTGACCTCCTGTGCTAGCAAAAGCCAATTCTTTGGCCGTGCTCTTGCTAATACTAAAACACAGCACAGCAGCGCCGAGCTGAACGCGCTCGAGCCCCACAGCCCGCCTTTCGCAAGATCAAAGGAGATGATCTAATTATCCCTTCTGCTCTTCAGATCTGCTGGTGTAAACTACACACTCTATTTAATCTATGAAAGAGGCAACCACCTACCACAGTACACAAGGCCTTCTCCCCAAGGGACGAGATAAAAGGCAGCAGCGAGCACATGGCGCAGATGTTGGCCACGTTCAGTGCGGCACGACTGGAAGCAGCTCTGCTACTCCGGTGTCGAGGGGGAAACGAGACACTAGGAAGATCTGCACAAGCCTGAACTTCAGTGTATCTCGGATAATCTGCTTGGAAGAGGGAGGGTATGAATACTGTACCTTGGAAAACGGTGGCAGCCAACGTCAGTCAACTCTGTAATGGACATCGGACGCTAAAAGTATTTATGATTATTACAGAACACAGACGCTCTGTTCGTGACATTGTACAAACGCTGAGCACTTGCAGCCCCAACACAGACACCCTGCTCCAGGCACAGACCTAAAGAGACAGAATGGAAACCCACAGACAGATGCAACAGCCCTTCGAAGAAAGGGAACAACCTCCTTCTCTCAGCATGGCTGGAGCAACAACAATTTTCCAGATGACAAAGGGAGAAGTTTTTAGGGTAACTCTGGATCAAGTTGCATAGCTGTTTTCCTCTGCAATATAACCTGGAAAACCTGGAAATATAACCCGACATAACCAGGGAAACCTGGATGGCATGATGGCACTGAAACCATTACAGTGTCTCTTTCCTCACTCTTTGGCAATTTTCTTATAAAGAGGAACTTTTTCCTGTTAAAGCCAACTTTAGAGATACTTCACATCCTCAAACAGTTCAAAGAAGCCAGAACAAATTAGAAAAATCATATTTCTTATCTGCCTAGAGTTCTACTTAGCTGCTTCATTTATGCTCTGTTTATAACCAAAGCACAGGACACGATGATTTTCCATGCCAAAGAGAATAACTCAAGGAAATGTGTTTTTCCCCTTTCTAGCAAACCACTAAATCATGAGAAACTGTAAACGTTATTTCCAAGGGAAATTGATAACATACTAAAATGTGCCAAACAACAAAGAAATGCTGCCTATCATATCACAAGCCCTGAAGAACTACTTTTGCAAATAAATTAAATGAAAAGAATAACAAAGAGAACACTGACCAGCAATGTTTGAACATTAAATTTTGGTCTTAACTTGAGCATGTTTTTGCATACAATTGCTATCACTGCTATTCTCCTAACATGACCCACTACTGGCAATAAAACAGACCCCATGTAAATTACGGTTCAAATATCCTTAGCAGCTTTTCAAACAGAATTCTTGTGAGAGTACAAGTCTGCCATTAGATCTGACCACTTGAGAGTAAGAAAAAAAGAAATATTTGCTCAGACTTCCTAGGGCCGTTTTGGCACAGAAGAGAGATAAAAGCAGGAATCTTACAAAATGAGCTATTAAATCAAAGCAAATAGGGATTCCCCTCACTGATAAACCCACAGAAAAGAGACAGTTATAAACCACATTCAGCACTGTTTGTTCTGGACAACGTGGTTATGTCTCATACCAACAGATTATTTACTGCTTAATAAAATAACACGTTAATAAATATCTTAATGAAACAACAAAGAAAACATTCTTTCAGTGTAAAGCCAATGGTAACTACAGCACCATGGACACTGCACACAGGTTTTCTCAGCCCACTTTGATTATCTTTCTTTTTTTCAAGTGTCCAAAAGCATTCATTTCAATAATTTGGAGAGATCCATTTGTTATCATTTCTTCTTATGCCAAGAACAATCGAAAAAAAAAGACTAAATTTATTTCCCTAATTATTTCATCTATTGCACAGCTATAAGCAAAAACAGTAACAACAGCAAAAACAGGATTTTGTTTTTAAAATGCCTCCATACCTGAGATGTTGACAGAGAAAGCAGGAAGACAGAGTTGATGTTAGGACTCAGAATTTTGTGAGCATGGAAATACTCTTAAAAGCAGTTGTGCTTTAGTGTATGCCTACTGCCCATTTTTGATTTCTTTTTAAATTTCCGCATTATGTTTAGGCTATACTTAGGAGATGGTTCCTCCCCCCAGAATTACTTTTATTAAGAAGCTGAAAAAAAATACTTTAAAGAAATAACAGCACTTATATAAGGATGTTTTGGATTAACAGTTCTTCATTATTTTCTCCTCTTCCTTTTTCAGCTCAGTTCCACCTATTTTTTCTCCCTCCTCCTCCTGCTCCCCCTATTGCGTGCTTAGAAGCTTGATTCATTTCTTTTTATTACTTCAGCTAATGCTAAACATTAAGTTTAAGAAAATTCCAAAATTAAGCAATTATATGAACGCAGACGGGGAAAGAACCTCTCGGTAACAAAGGCTCGACTGTTGTAAGTAGCATCGATTTGCTGCTGCTCTGAAATGCAAATAGAACAAAAGATCCAATGAAGTGAAACTGGGGAGAGGAGACAATATGGGAACATGCTGATTAGAGAGAAGGAAAGCAGGGAAAAGTCCAAAGAGGAGGTATGCTATTGCTACTCATTTTACATTTCACTTTTACAACAGAGCAGACCACAAAGATACTCAACAAAGCGCTCGAGAGACAAGGCTTATCTCACACTATATGCCATTTGCTGCATTCTTCAGAGGACTGCTACAGTTCATTTTAGAGGTGAGCTCTGACAGCTAATTACACACATGGCCCTGCCCAAATCTGCAGGTCCTGCCTGGGAGTCCTCTCACGCAGGGCAGCGCAGCTGCTCGCCCACGCACTGCCGGCCCTGCGGGGACCTGCTTGCAGCTCTGGTTTTCGGCAGTATTTAACCCCTTTCTTGTTGGACCATCAGGTTTCAAATTCCTTCTGTATTTTTGTTTACTCAAATGAGCAGCAAGAAATGATTAACTGGTACAGTAATCTTTCCACATGGCGTGATACCATAGAAATGGTCTGCATTAATTAGGCTATTCATTTCCAAACCAAGTTTAAATTACAGCCAGGGCTATGGCCCCCAAACAATCCTGCATTACTACTATGGACAAGGACAATTCTATTAAACTCGGCGGGAATATGCATTTACGTTACAAAAAAAAAAAAAAAAAAAAAAAAAAAGAGTGCCCACTATTTTCTTTAAATAGAAATTTAAAGGAGACTTTGGGCCAACAAGCCCAAAGGCCCTTATCGTGAGGGTTGAAAGATCCTATTTTCCTTCTATCATCCAAAGCAAAGTAAGGAAACAAACTTAACCTTTTTTTTTTTTTTTTTTTTTTTTAAATTAGGAATGATGCCAAGTGCCTGCCTGTCAGTTATACAGTAGGTACCCCACACTTTTGCCAGAAGATTTAAAGATTTATATTACCTGTCAGAAGGAAATATTTTTCACACTGTCAAACAAAACGCACTTTCCAGGTATTTTCCAGGAGCGTGTCTCCAATTAACCGTGTTACAGTTACTCATGTATTTATTGCTTTCCAAAAAAAAATCATAGTTTATTCTGGAGTCACCTTGCTGTGGTTTCCGGATAAGCGAGTTCACATGTTACAATAAATATAGAATTGACAGGAAATAGTCTTACTAATCCCAAATTAAGCATCCTTAGATCAAGAGTTCTACATTACACTTCTGCTTCTGAAACTGTCTTCATGCTCCTGCCTCTCCGATAGACTATGGATTGCTTTTAAGACCTGAAAAAGAAGCTGCCTGCAGTTAATTTGATTTTTTTTTTTTTTTTTGGATGAATCTAAGTACTTGGAAGTACTTGCCTAATTGTGTCTTATTTCCTTATCAACAAATCTAGAATGATCATATCAATGATCGTACCTATGATGGCCTTTAAGGAAATAAAATAGTTCACAGGTTGGGGACATCAGAACAAACTCATCCTGGATTCTCTCGGGCAAAGCATAACTCGCAAGCCTGACAATTAAAAACACAGACGAGGATCTGAAATGAGTAACCACTTCTGTTACACAGAAAATTATTAAGTGGCAACAGGTTTGCACAGAGAAATATACCCATTGCTCAGCCCTAAATTCTACTCCCTTTAGCCTAACATTGGTGTCCTACTGACATGTGTGATCAGTTATTTGTTCCCTAAGTCTTTGAAAGGAAGACAGAAAAAGCAGCACGTGCCGAAACAGTTTATGGAAATCGAGTGCATGGAAATGGTTGTTCACCAGCACAGGTACCTGCTGCCGTGCAGCTCGCTCGCTTTGAGGCCACCTCTCGTGCTAGCAGACAGCACAACCCATGAGTAAAAACAAACATTTAAATCTCTTCCATTTCCAAATATTTGGCAAGATCTGTTAGTTGAACATTCCAACACACCAACCGACGTTACAAAATACAGGGTTTTCATTAACACTTTGCCAAGACCTTCTGTCTGCAAGTCTACCTGGCCTTGTTTCAGGCCTTTTAGGAACTGCATGCAAAGTAAATGTGCTTCTAAGGAACAGGCCTCAGTTCTACCACTTCCTGGCACCCGTGCTTCAAAAGGACACACTTTAAATAATATTTTATCCAGTTTTGCATTTGATTCAGCCATGAATCTTAAAAAATAAAAATAAAAAACACAGCTGGCACTTTCTTGCTCCCTAGTAGGTTATTTAATCAAGTCAAATAAGGGAATATGCTTTGTATCAACCCATCGCTCATGACCTAGAGCAATCTAGCAATTACAGCAAATGTTATGACCAAAAATTAAGGAAGAAATAAAGAAATATGTGTATTACTAGAAGACTGAGGTGGTAATCCAGTAAGTAATCCTTTTTTAGCTGATGCACGTTATTTTTATCCTAAAGTCTCCCACAGGCACTCATAGGAAAAAACAACAACAAAAACAAACAAACAAACAAAACAAACAAACAAAAACTCTCAAATGTAACTATAACACAGGGTATCGACTTAAAAGTAGTGGAGCACCTTTCTATTGAAATGTGTCAACAAAAATGACAAAACGAAATAACTAAGTCATTCCAAAATACAAAAGGATAATGAAAAGCCCTAGTGCCAAAGATTAGTGTTCTTAAAGAAAGCTTAGCATGTTGTGGTAGATTAAATTTTTTAAAAAGCTATGCAACGGAAACTTCCTAGATCTGGTTCTCTGCTCAGTTATTCCTGTCGAAGGCGGGAGGAAATTTATGACTTCCTCCTCCTGCTTGTACCACTATGAAATCTTCCAGCATAAAAGTCTCCCAAATTCTCTGCCTACAAATACATGGACATTTACGTGGTTCAGCTGAAAATGTAAGGCCTTTTTTTGGGGGGGAGGAAGGGTGCAAGGGAGGCCCCCAGTAAACTACAGCTTTTAAGAAGAACTCTAAAAAAGAAGTTCCACAAAAGTATGCATGCCATCTATCTTGGAAGAAGGAGAGAAAATGAGCAGCAGGTAGTTCTGCTTGTTTTGTACCTCCGAAATGTAAGTATTCCAAGAATTTTCATCTGTGGTTTCACTCAGATTTCTAGGAATAGCAGGGGAAGAAACTCTCTCACTCCTCTACTAGACGGGTGAATGAACTCAGTCTTTCAGAGAATGTTGCACATTCAAATATAGCAAATAATATGTCAAGAAAACTTTTAAGGCATTTAAATAAAAATCCTTTTTTGGCAATTCTTGAGCCCTTTTTCCTAGTGAAATCATAGTCCAATTAAATCTTCATTGTTCAAAGTCTCTTTGAGAATAATCTGAAAGTCTGCACATAATAATTTAGCATAGAAGTTATGTGGAAAAACTCCTTTTAGGAAGGAAACAAAACCAACAAAAATGCAAGACTATTTCAGACCATTTTTATATGCCACAAAGCAGTAATAAAGATCTAAACAGTTCCTTTCTTCCAACGCAGATCATCAATTGTCTGTTCAGGAAGGTGCTACCAAAATTGAAAGACGAGTATTTTATGTAAGAAATATTTCAAAATACGCACTTTGCAGCCATTCCACTGGAAAATGATGGAAGAGAAATGTAATTCTCAACAAGCAAATACTCCCACACGTTGTCTCCATGTGAAAATCTTGAGGCCATCAACCACCAGCTGCCCACAGACATTAGCTAAAAACTAAAGCCTGTGTCACAGCCAAGTGAACTTTTCTTCAGGTCAACATTAAGATTTACTGGCCCTCAGGACAGCACACACCAACTTCAAGGTAAAAACTTTTGACACAAATAGCTGAGATAGCCCTATCAGCTCCATACTTCAGCTCCTCCCACCTGCAGTGCCTTCTCTTGTCTAAGTCAACTAATGCACTATTCAATAGCCTTGACTTACTGTGAGATGTGAGTTATTGGGGTCAACAGTGTCTCACCCTCCAGGTCAAGCTCATCTGCAAAGCTGTTGGTCCTGATGAAGGGTGCTGTGTTCACGTCTAAAAACGCTGGATTTTTTTTCACTGTGAGGAAACATGCAGATAAGGGTTAAAGCAGTAGCACTCACCCTATTTTTCAAGGTAGGTTTACTGCTTGCTTGCATGTCTGAAAAAAATGAAATATCTCATTAAAATGTACAAAAGAAGAGTTAGTGGCACAATTACCTGCATCCCAATACTTACATGCATCCGAGCAACCAGGCAGGCCACTACAGATTTCATTTTTAAACTCAGGCTTCAAAATTCTGTCGAACTCTCGCATTAAGAACCCCAAGTGCTTTTAGCAATGTGATCCTAACTTTTGTCAGAGAAGCCACAGCATTTCTTTATACATAAAATCACTACTATATTTATACATGACTATAAATGAATTGCACAGAGAAGAAAAGCAACAATAAGCAATATTCCGTAAGAATCACAGGTTGAATAAGAGAACAAGTCTGAAATCCCAGAATTTGGGGGAGGAAAAAGCAAAAACCCACAACTACCAGGAGGAAAAAAAAAAAGATTCTAGAATTATCCTAAAAGCAGGAATTGCTTGCAGCACTTAACAATTCTATAGTAAATTTTAGCCAGTCTCATTATCCTATTTCTTGGCATCAGTATGATGTTACTTAATCAACATTGCTGCAGCCACCAACCAAAACAGAGACTGTGAAGCAAGCAGAATAATTTCAGTTTCAGGTATAAAGCAAAATGACCTTAAAGTGGACTTCTTTTGGATTTAACTAAATTAATTTTCATTGTTCAACCAGGTACAAATGGAATTTTCCTAGTTTCTAGAACAGGAGGACTTAAATTTTTCTGATGAAAAGTGACAACACCACTGAACTTAAAACTATATGAAGTGTTTGCTGAATTCCCACTAAACTGTGCTTGTATGAGATATAATACACAGGTGGATTTGTAGAAAAAGCTGGTTTTGGATCATTACAGTTATAGCTTTCTTGGTGGGAGATGGGAAGAAGAATGATGGAATGAAAAAGCAACATGAAATGCAGCTTGTATCCCATCCTATTTGAACTAGTGTGGTTATCTGAGAATACTGGGATGAAGAGATGCTTAACACGAGGCAAATATTGCATCTCTCTTCCTTTTTCTTTTTTTTTTTTAATTTTAAAACTTTCTAAGAAATCATTACTGAGATCTGGTAACCAATGCAGTTCTCAGCTCTTCACACTCATTAAAATTTGAGTTTTAATTAATGCATTTAGAAAAAGCCCCACTTTCTGTATATTCTTTTACTTAAACATTTGAAACTTACGAGCAGAAAAGTTTACCAAACCCCAAATTCTACCTATGTTATATTCTGCCTATGTTTTCATCAAGCACTATAATTTCCTGTGCCACAGGAGGCAGCTGCAAACAGAGCAATGCAACAATGCAGGAATTAACAGTGTTAATGAGGCAATGAGATATTATGAGCTTTACCTGGTGAGGGAGGAGCGCTGGAGGACTGCTGGTCTGTGGAAAAGGATGGCCAGGAGCGCTGACAATCTGAGCCAAAGCAAAGATGCACATAAAACAGAGAGATGGGGGGTGTGCCCCGGGAAGGAGAGCTGTAGAGAAACAGCTAAGGAGATGCAGACATATCTCAAATTCAGAGTGCTGTACTTGACATCGCTTTAAAAAACAAAATAAAGAAATACTTGGGATAAGAGGTTCTATGGATCCCTTCCTGTATGTACAAAATTTAAGCAGAATGTTTTAAATGGCCCCTAGGGGAGGCATCGTGCCTCTCCAAACTCCTCCTCCATACAGCATGAGCCTCATGGGCCCCAAGATACTCATGCCAGTTCTACCTGGAGGAAAGTAATCAAAACACTTGGCGCCTCAGCCTTTGCTTTGATTCCCTCGAGCGTTGTCCTTTCTAAAGTGTGAAAGCTGGTAGGGACCCTTGTGGGCCTGGTTCCTGCAGCTCAGCGTTACCTCTGACCAGCAGTGCTGCTGGTAATTGGAGCTGCCTCACTTGTTCTACAGAAAAGTCCTTACAACTACTAAGTTTGATCATTTAGGCCAAGTCTACCTCAAGCTGAATTTCTTGTGAGAAAGTTGCGCATGAACAAAAGTAGTCAATGCTGAGAAAAAGATTCAGCAACAACTTATGGTTTTGTTATATTAAATTTCTTTAAATCATGCTCCCTTTTTAGCACTTATTTCACTGAGAAATGACTGTGGCTTCCTATGCTGGGACACAGTTGTAATTCCCACCTATGTTTATGCAAAGAGCAAAACTCCAAATATGAACATAGTTGAATCATACTCAGGGAAAGGGAATGACATTGGAGAAGCCAGGAGAAAGGCTGGCAGAAATGGAGGTGGCGTTGGCGTGGGGAGCCCAAAGAGAGAACTGACTACAAGAAGTAAGGCCATGTGACTAAAGACTCTGTGAGGACCAGATTAAAGCTAAGTGGGTATCCTTCATTCTTGCATTTCCTAAGACCTTATTCCTGAGCTTTTGACTTGGCAGTTAGGTTTCTGCATATGTAATCTTGCTCACAGTAGGTACAAATACACCCCTTGCCTGCTTTATTTGTCTGAGTCCCTAGGAGGACCGCATGACGTGAACTCCCAGGTCTATTAGTTCGCTCTGCTCAACTAGGAAATAGAAACTGAACCGAAGCTCTTCTGATGTTTTCCCAAAATGAAAAAATTCCTTGCTGAGTTTTATATAACAGGTGGTGATTTCAGGGCTCTCACTGCTATCCTGAATTTGTTGCATCATGTTTTCCTCCATCAGAGATGAAATGCTTTGGGTATGGAAAACTGGAAGCCAGGGAATGAGCAAGCCAAGAATTGGAGAGGGAGAGTTAAGGAGATTAAGTGTTCTGTTATTTTGCCACCTTAATTGCACCTACGCTCCATGTGGGTTTAATAGGGAAATTCAACCTTGTATTTTCCCACAATTTAACCCAAGTCTGAGCATCCTAGCACTTTATTACTGAAGAGTAACTTCTTTTGTCTTCAGTGGATGCAAAACAGACAACGTACACATTTGGCTCACAGAACTCTCACTAAATCACACTTAATTTTGCCCAGACCCAGCTCTACTCCTAGAGTCTTTGGGGAAAACTCAGTTTTTAAGAAAGTGACTAAACAGGCACATTAGAATTATCACAGCACTATATAATTAAGTGGTCACAGAATCCAGATAAATAATAGAATATATATTTTATGGGTCCCCATTTGTTCACACATATCCACAGAGCATTTTTACAAGAACAGACGTGTAGTTAAAATACCCATTTCTAGAGGTCATAACTGAATGTTTTTCTCCCATCTCAACCTATTTAAAAATTAATTCTTAGTTATTTGAATATGTAGCTCAACTTTCATTATCCTTTTATCTGGGGTATGTATAGAACAAAAAGTTTTCCTCAATTAGCAGTGACTATCTATTCTACTTACAATCAAATACTTTATAAATGCTCATGCTTTATAAATGCTTTATAAATTGCTCATTTCTGCCTTTGAGACTGAACTGGCGGTGCAATTATGATTACAAGTGTGAGAATGTACATTTTTGTATGTCAAGATCTCCTTGGCTGCAAAAGATTTCTTAGAAACTCTATGTCACTAGACACACATGAAAAGCACTGCAAACAGTGTTAACGTTGTCATAAGCTGGCATGCTGTAGATGAAGTTATTTTCCTCACCTTACCAAGCAATTTTAACATTCCTGTTTGTCCTGTATACTTGTAACAGTTTAGAGAGAGCAGAAGAGATGAAAAGAAGAAAAAAAAAAAGTGTCAGAAGAGATTAGAGGGTTTTTTTTTTTTTATTGAAAGCTAGAGAATTGATTTTTGAGTGGCAGTAGGAGACTGACTGCAAATCATATTGTCCTTTAATCTACTTAGAAACTTGGTGATATAAAGATGAGACTTGCCAAGCCTCATCATTCATATTTCAGGCACTGGATTGCTTTGAGGACAGACATTTGTACTCAAAATCTCACAGAGAGTAAATGTATTATCCACCTTCTAAAAACTACCACAAACTTGGTAGTTGTGATCGAGTTGTGATCATTCCTCAATACAGGCCAGGAAAGATGGGAAAAGTGTGGATGTTACAGAACAAGACAGAAATGCACCAAAAAAATATATGGAAGGTGAGAGTTTCTGTCTGAATTAAAATATATACCTGCTGTCAACCAACACTGCAATCTCTCATTTTAATGGCCATTAAATTTAATCAAGTCATCCAACCTTTTCCGGAGAAAGAAAACATAGGTGCTTATGGTATGTATGATCTACAAAACACACTTTAAAAATTAAACATTCCTCTTGCAGCCAAAATTGGAGCATGCAATTAGCAACTTACAAATTTTACTTTTTTGTAAAAAAGCTACATCATAAATTCAGAGTTATTACAGAGCTCATATTATAATCAAGTGAGCTATTACTTATAAGGTACTATATCATTCTGTACAATGACAATTAGTACAGATGATCCACATTTATCTTAAATTATTCTGCTTTCAAAATGTGATTCATAGACACCTCCACTGAGCAGATGGCAGGAGCACATAATGGTTTCATATAGCAGACCATCTCCAGGGCAGCCAAGTATCTGTTCTTTTGAGTTGAGGTACAAGCAGAATATGAATGGGGCTTGGAAAGCCTGGCAGTCTGCTCCAGTAGGTTCAATCAATTAAAGAAATGGGGAAATTACGCACCAAACTTAGAGACAGTAGATCTTCCGGCAGGCAGAAATTACAAATAATCTTAAATTTGCCTGCAAAGGAGCACATTGATGAAGTAAATGGTTGAATCTCATCCAGAGAAGCCAGCAATGAAAGCTTGAAAGAAGTGTTCTTGCTTTAGAAATAGAGCCAGGAGCTAGTTCTGTCTTTAATTGTCCTACATATATTAAAGATGATATGCACATATATAATTGAGACCATTACAGTTACTGGCATGTTATAATAGAATTTCTTACCAGAGTTTTCATATGCTTCAATACTGAAATCAGGTTTCCTATTATCTGTCACATGGTCATAAGTAATTTGTGGAATAGTTAACACCTTATCTGGAGAAGAAGGTCCATTGTCTTTCTCTAACTTAAATTTCTTCTTTTTGACCTAAAAATACATATATATTAAATTACTTGAAGCGACCCTCATTTCACTGTCTCTCTAATAAATGTTTTTAATAAAGTCTCCAATGAGCTATGACCAGATAAAAAGAGTGCCTGCCCAATTGCATTTGCATTATGCTCCATGGTGTGTTTCTTACTAATTCCTTCCCCAAACTGACTAACCTTTAGAATTCCACACATCGTCATTAGCAAATTGCTTGGCTGCAGGGAAAAAAAAAATCTGCTAGTTCTACAACAGCTTACATAAATCAAACTGCTCTAAAATAGCCTTGCCATTTAATGGTCGCAATAAACTATATCTTCAGCACACATAAGTGGATATAGTGATATCAAACTCAGAAAAATCTGTGATATGAGGGGAAATTCCTGTCAGGCATCTTCTTTCCTCAATTCTTCCTTTCTCCTTTCCTTTTTTTTTTTCTTTGTTTTCCAATTGAAAAAAAAAAAAATCCAAAACAATTCTTTTCTTTGCTTATAACTTCTCAGACAAGAAGAGTAAGTTACTGATAGACATGTCTGAGTTAGGTCATTATTGTTCTCTTCAAACTCCATATATCCATTAAAAGAAACAAGTTTGGGATCTGAAGCAAATTAATTTACAGCTTAAAATGTTTCTATATTCAAAATCCTCAAACTCATTTGAAATGAAACTATGAAACTGAGCCTGTGTAACAAACATCTGTAAAATAATACACCCAATTGCCTTTATAGAGTGAACAAATTCAGTATTATTTTAAAAATGAATATATGAAATTACAATAATATGAAACATTTGTTACCATCACTGATTTCTTCGGTTTTGGACTGGGTGACAGTAAATGATAATTCCTAGAAGGTTTTCGAATATATATTTTCCATGTGGAAGAGTCTGGATTTTCTGCTGCATAGCATCTCCATGCAGTCTAGAACAAAAGTTGTTAGTAACAGAACAGTTAATACAATCGAGTTTGTTGCTAACTGTACTTCACAGTAACTTCCAAGTCAGCGCATTAGAAAATCTTGATTTAATAGTGTTCATGATTTCCCTTGCATTAACTTTGCATGCTATAAAATCCCCAGCCTCAAACTGGCTAGTTTAATGTGGGCTGATACACACTCAGGAAGACCAGTCTTTTCAAGTGCATCTTTGACTGGATTAGCAGATCTTGGGATGTAAAAACAAGTACTATCCAAGAGGCTTTCTAGACTGGACTTGAAAGACTGAGGTTGAATTTCTTGCTCTGCTTTGAGTTCGCTTTGAGACTTCGGGCATTTTGCCTATTCATCTTCGGGTCCTCACTCGAAAAGTAGAGGTAGTTCTCCTGTACCTAACAAGAGCACTGTCAGAAAAAAGCAACTGTGTTGTAGTCAGCAGTAGCAGTATGTATTTGTTACACAAGAGAAATAAGGGGGGCAGCATAATGGAACAGCTAACCAGGAACCAAACCCCAGACAAACAGGAAGAAAAATGGCCAGGAAACAAGTATATACACATATACTACACACAAATACTACTGTGTACTGCCCCACAAGTTCAACTATATGGTTAGAAATAATTAATAGTCTCCAAATTAAAGTGGCAGATAGTCAGTAATTTAATAACAAATAATTAGCATCTTATTGTCTACCCCCCATTCACTCTTAATATTTCAGACAGGGCCAAGTACAACAACCTAAACGTGCAATCTCAGGCTTCCCAATAATTTGGGATTGATTTCCCCAAAGAATCAGTGGGAATGCTGAAAATCCATTCTTTGCAAAACCATACCTTTTTCTGACTGTGCAATCCAAAAGAAACACACTGAGTCTCAAGATTTTTGGCTAATCTTTGGCTATAACCAGTCCCCTAAATTTAAACCTTTTTCACATTAACTCTGGGACTGTTTAGTTTCAAGCATAAACTTTAGAGTTAGCTACTGTTTCCATAAAGAGTCTGACCTGGAAATCCACATTCACTCATGAAGCTAGAGAAATAAGTTATATGAGAATGAAAGAATGACATAGGTGAAACATCTAGATTTCTCTTTTAATTTGATCCTGTGTTTCTAAAGCTACAAACTGATATTTAGTAAGAGAAAAAAAAAAATGGAAAAAAAATGCAATGAAACAATATTAATGCTTCTCCAGAGTGAAAGGTTACCTGCAGTAAAGTCAACGATAACAATCTCATTGACCTCACTGACACCAGAACTGCAACCATCTTTTTAAAAGAGGTGATCAAAAATTTTCTGACTTGTATAAGATTTACAAGAAAAGACTACTTTAGCAGAATCTCAGTGTTTGCTAATCACCTACCCCAGAGCTCAAAGCTCAGGAAGTTCAAACAAGATTTTTCCTTTTATAAGATTCTGACTTACTCTGAAACAGAAGTATCTATTTGTCCCAAGAAAAATGCAGCATATCTGATATTTGTCTTTACTAGGAACATTGGATTTTTAAAAATACAATTTTATATGCACACTCTTTTCTGTTTTCCATTATTGTAAGCATAGTATTTCACAACATATTCCCTTCCCTAATAGCCAAAAGTTCAGTTACATTTTTAAACCAGCTGAATAGTTGGAGCTGATTTGACAGTAAACTTTTCTGCCTGTTAATTTACATTAAAGGTGGGATTTCTAAAACTATTTAGGAGATTTTTATCTGTATCTGCAACTCCAATACAATTTTTGAAGGGAATTAAACAGAGAAATACTGTAAACAACTTCAAAAACTGTTGTAAGTGGAGAGAAAGGATAGTTGGTAAAACGTGTGAACTTGGCACCTGTATGAGAGAGGCAGCAGCTGGAATTTGACGGTTGAAGTGCTTCTGTCTTTGTTTCTGTTGTACTTTTAGGGCAAAGCCTGAACCAAGAATTCCCTGTAGGAAGAAAGAAAACAGAAATTTAGCTTTTAAGGGAGTTGAGGGGGAACATGCATAAACTTGCCAAAGTATGTCATATTAATAAACTCCTATTCAGCATCATAAAAGAACCCAACTAATTATTCAGAGGAAATGACTTAATGCTATTAAGTTTTCAGACTCTGTTAGTCTTACTTGCTGAAACATAAAATACGAACATTATCGTGACCTGGTTCAAAGCCTGTTTAAGTCAATTCGGCTCAAACACTAAAGAACAAGAAGAAAATGTATTTCATAACCTCTAAAAGCCCCATAAAGGCCTGTGAAAGGGAATGACAGTATAGGGAAGAATACATTAATCTGTGTGCTGTGCTTAACCTCATTTTCAAGAGAAATAAAGATTTGGCATGGCATAATGTAGATCACAAGAAAGCCTTTTAAACTGTACTATGGCAATTTCTATAGTGTTAACCCATAGTGTATAGGTAGAGGAGAAAGAAGGAGCACTAGAATACAGGCAGGCTATGAGTTCAGCACAGGGCCCTCTCAACCATCCGAGGACAAGGTTGCATGGACTAATGGCACTGGTGATGAGCAACCTGAAGAAGCCTCCAAATGTAGTAAAATTATTCATTCCAAAATAAGTGTGGCGCAGTTCCCTTATTTAGTCATTCATATACCTACAGATGCACTTCACAAAGGTTTTAGTAGCATACTTAAATTTAATAATATATTATTTTTCAGTTTCCCTTCCTGATAAAGGAGAATGTTCTTATTTTACTTCTACAAACAACTAGGAAATCTGACAGGTAAAAGCATAAGAGGACTGCTCTGAAGGTAGGACTACTATATAATTATATATCAGGTATCTTTGGAGGCATCCAGTTCACACCTGCCTGGACAAACACTCAAGCAGCACAATTTGAGAGTATTGCTAATTACCTGTATTTGCCACTGAAAGCTGTGGATCTCAAAAGCACAGCCCAGGTTTGACTGATTTTCAACTTACTGTTGGTATCCAAGTGCCTCATTTATTGTTAGAAAGTGTTTGGGCACCTGTTCTCAGTACTAGCTAAGAGCCAAAACACCTTAAAAACCTCAGCCCTAAATCACTGTTGAAAATGAGACGTTGGCCATGAACAGACATTAATTTGGCAAACAACTCTGTCAGCTGACAGTGTCACTGACCCTGGCCACTTACTGCTGCCTCTCTACAGCTTTGCTGGGAGAAGGATGCACAGGAGAACTCTACAGTTCACCCTGTACCTAATCAGTTGGGTAACTTAGCAGCAAATGCTTTAAGGAGTCAAAACATTACTAAATCAGTGCTCTGAAAAGCAATTAGCATGGAGATACTTGCCTTTACATACTTGAGGTAGCTGAAAAAGTGCTTTGAATTAAACACTCATTTTAAGGTTGAAACATCCCTTTTTCAAATACATACCAAATATAGCATCTCATATGCAAACAAGCCATGTTTATTGTTTTATTTGACTATACAGAAGTTGAATACAAAGCTTTTTTAATATCAGATCCAATGCAAGGTTAAAGAAGCAATAACAAAGGATTCCTCTCACTGTTAAAGGGTCACTATTAAATTGTCAACAGAAGTATAGAATAACCTACCGCCGGTAGTGCAAAAAATGAAATTGCAAACACTGAAAAACAAGATGCAATAGTCTTTCCTATCCAGGTCTGTGGCACTTTATCCCCATAGCCAATAGTTGTAACAGTCACCTGTAATGAGAAATACATAAAGCATTACAAATATTAACACAGTAGTCTTGAGGACTTCTTTGTTTGCATTTAAAGGAACATAACCTACATTCCTATCCCTCCCAATGACAGTCTCTGTGACCTTAGTGAAGGTAATTCACCTCTCTGGGTTTGCTTCCTACATAAAAGATAATGAAAAGGGTGAAGAAAACCGCATTATAATAAAATATGTGTTAAAATGTAGCAAATAAAACCATTAATTTAATTCTTCATGTCTTAAAAAACATTACAGTCTATGAAATTACAGGGATATGGGCTGCCTGCCCATACCACACGCTTTCCTTAGGGGGAGGCTGCCAACACAGCTCTGAACTGCTGATTTTCTTCAGGGGCAGGAGATGTTTGCTGAGTGTTAGAGGGCTGTTGCATATCAGGAGCACACAGGTACTGTCACTACACAGTACGACAGGGCTCAGATATGAAGTATGCTAGAGAATAGTATTGATATAAACAGCGAGAGAATCTGAAAAAATATCCATGCAGCAACAGATCCTTAAAACGTAGCCTAACAAATCACTAATTCACATATAACATAAAGAGCAGGAACAGATAATTTAGTTCACACATGCACGAAACATCTGTTGAGTTTGTGTTTCAAGGCACTGAAGGAAAGCTTGCCACCACGGTGACATAGCCTAACAAGGCAGGATAAGTCATTACTTGCAGATACACGAGATTTTTTTTTTTAAATAGAAGGCATAAATCTGGCATCTGAAGGCACTTAAAATTCACCTATGCTACACATTGTTGCCCAGTTTGGAAGGTAGAGAAGTTTGATCTGGTCAGCTTTATTCCAAGTCACAGCCAAAACTGAGCGTGTGAACCGCACGAGGCTCTTGAGCAGATGCAGCACACAGCGTTCGCCGGCTGCCCAGGCTTTCTTCTGATGAAGCTGCTGCCTGTTTGCATAGGTCACAGAGGAAGTAAATCCCAGACAATAACAAATAAAGACCTTCCTTCTGTATCCTGCAGCTACTCCTAGTTCACCTGTCATACCGTAAACACACAACAGAAACACAAACAAAATTCTACTAAAAATAACTATGGCAGAAGTGATGCCCTCTGACACCTACTTACGTAAAGGATAAGGAGACAAGATAAAGTTTTTAGAAGATATTTTCAACTCCTCATGATTAAAATATTCTATTCTCTGTTGCAGACTTAATGCCACGTTTTGATATCTTAACTATGAATGTGAAAGAAATAGGCCCTTTTGAGCAGACCAAGCTATGCCTGCACTCCCTCCCTTCCCACCCTTTCTGAACTGCTTGATGAGAAGCATGGATGTCATAGTGCATTTTCTGTGCTGTTTCCTGGGGATTATTTTTAAAAGAATATTATGGAAATTGGTTTGGAAATAAACCCATGGGTTTAAGTTAACATTTTTCTCTACACATAACTAATACATCTTCAAATGCATTGTATTTCAAAATCACAACTTCTTCTTTTTTCCAGGATACACGTTGTTGAAAACTTGTGCTCCGAGTTTTAGCCCCAAATGAATTTTTACAGCCAGATTATAACCCCCTGAAGAATATAGTACTAATTTTACAGTTGTAAAATAGGACTTGCAATGGAAATACTGACTCAATTTCTACTCTAGCATAGTAAATGCATTGCCATAATGAAACTAAATTGATGCAAGAGCTCACACATTATATTTTCATTGCAGAGCAGCATGAAAAGCTAATTGTTTTAATTAGCAGCAAAATCATACGCATCCATTCGTTATTTCAGAACTTTGATCTGATGTACTTCACCACAGGGTTTGGTGTTAAGACTGATCTTGTTTCTATTAATTAGACATCAATAATCTAAATGAGGAAATACAAAGCAGAAAATCCAGACTGCAACAAGAAATAGCAATTTTGAACAGCATTGAATAGGTGGCGTATTTTATCCAAGGCTTTCTGGCTAAAATGGGGACAAGAAACTAAATCAGGTATATAACTTCCCTGCCCTGTAGATAAAATAGTGCCTTTCGAAGTTCTGCATGGTTGAACATCTACAAAATGCAACTCTGAAGAATGCACAATTCAGTTGCTAAAAAGACACCACAGAGCTGAGGGAGCAAAACACAAGGGCTAAAAGATCAAAGAGAGGCAAGCATTAAAGTCAAATTTCCTTATACAGAATACGATACCTACTTTCCTTCTGATTTCACAGCACTACAAGTTCAAGAGAACTGCACTAGGTATTGTTCTGTACTCAGAATTTCATTCAGAATTTTCTTCCTCTGCTTGCAATACTCATCTGTATTAAATCAAGTGATACAGAAAAAACATCCAGGGACTTACCAGAAACATCATCCAACATTCACAGTTTCCCTGTCTTTTTTTGCAATTGTAGTAAATTGCCAAATGGTTCAAATACTCTCCTATACGCGTAAGTGTAATGAACACAGTTGAAGCCTTTCTCCTGCTTGACATCTTATTTAGTCAACCGCATTCATGTAAGTTGAATATAAAATAGAATCTTTCCAAGCTCCTGAAATCTGTCCCCCTATTTTACTACAAAGTATGTCATCTATATAAAGCTGAAAACAAATCTAATGATCTTTCAATATATTGAATTTTTTTCCAAAGGACAATATCATTCTGTCTTGTGTATATATTAGTGGTAAGACTTGATTCAGACACCACTTTCAGATCCAAATCACTTCTGTGTACACTGCAGGACTCTCAAAAGAAAGAGTCAAGTTACATCCTTCAGATGAAAGAGTTAAGAGACTGTCCTCTGTTGAGCACTCACATCTTGAAATACTGGCTTTAAAATAGCAATGCAAAACTGAAGGCTTCCTGATCCCTCCTCCACATTATGGAGAAAAAAAATGATAGCAAACTTTGCCTCAGCCTGCTACAGACCCATTTAACCAAAGCCTAATCTATTAAATTCTGAAGTATGACTGGAAGCACATTTCCTTAATTGTAATTTTTTTTCTAGACCCTAGCCTAGAAAATGGCAAATTTCTAGAAATTATTTGTTTTATCAAATGGAAAATCTGATAAAACTTTCTGGAGTCTTCTATTTTGAAGGAGGATTAAGGGCAAATTAAGCAAAAAGTTTCAAAAATGTTCTTTATAGGAAAGAAAAAAAAATCTGTGTTTGTACTTTGGAAACAGGAATTTTGAAAAGTTTCTTTACATCTACCACACACAACTTTATAAAGCGAGGAAGAAAAAGTACCTGGAACTGTTCTTGGAGTTAAAATTCATAGATGAGAAGGCGGGTAGTGAGATGTATAGATGCAAGCAAACAGTATTTGGAAATACTAACCCTCCCATCTTCTAAGCCCTTCCTCCATAAAGTCTGAAAAATTCCATTTCACCCCCCACTACAAAGAAAGAACAGGCTTATAGTGGGTATTCTTGGCTTGCAAAGCACAAAACTAACAATGAAGTGTCTTCCTGTGTCTAACATTGAAGTCAGCATGAAGTCCTCATGAGCTTTTTAAATTTAGATATGAAAAAAGGGTTCCTCTCTTTCTGTGGCTATTTTTAACATTTATGTTCAGTTATTTATAATTAGAACAAATTTGATTTAAGCAAAAAATTTATGCACATGTACAATATCGATTTTGTATTTCTTGCAGCTTTCCAGCCAAGCTCTTGAACACTTTTGATTTTCAGTATACATTAGGCACGTGCTCATAGGCTTTGATAAACAGAAACGTATGTTTGGAAGCATAGTTTAAAAAAAAAAAAAAAAAAAAATTGGTCCTTGGCGAGAAATTATGTATCTGTGGATTAAAGGAACAGGAAACTTAACTAAGCTGGTACTTTCATGCAATTGCTAGATGCAGTTCAAAGGAATGAGGGGACATGCATTAACACCCTTGCATGGCTATATTCAATAATTGATTGTGGCAAATGGTGCACCTGATCAAAGAGACTGTAGGCAGCACAATCCACGTAAAGAGTTTTCCTGAAGGATGTTTGTTCAGATGTGAAGGTTGAAAATAGTGTACCACGCAAGGGATATCAAAAGGAGGGCTCGCCTCAGCCTGCCCAAGACACGATTCAATTTAGTGCTCAAGAAGAAAGAGAACAGAGACGTGAGCCAGTAACGTTTCCTGAGGGAGATTTTCTTTGACAGGCTTGGCAAGAATATTTAACATTTTTGTTGTTGTTGTTTTCTATGGTTGTTTTTACTGTCCAGAAACTATATTAAGTCTTTAAGAGTACAAGACTGCGCATGAAGGGCAGTGTAAGAAGAGTAACTTTGTCCTGGGAAACAGAGGAATACATCATGTTTCTTGTATTTTATCTGCAGAGAGTCACCTTGGCTTTGGAAAGAACATACGTGTGCATTCATCAGAATTATTTATACATGTGTTGCCTTCAAGGATAGCAGTAATATCAACAAATCCTCCATGCACAAGGCAACCTTAGGTTTCCCCAAGAAGCCTGCAGACTGGCACTGCTAATAACTACAGCCTTGGGTACTCCACAAAATTCAAATGAAGCATTAGAGGCCAATTTACTTATGGAAATGGAAAAGCAATATAGGTTTATAAATAACAATGACAATGAAGAACATCTAACTGGAAGTTATGCACCCTATGGGTACGTCTATACTTGGCAAAGCAAAGTAATATAAAAGTACCCAATTCCAGATGCAGTTTAGTTGTGGTGACGCACATCTTTTATATTGTTTTCTGTATACTGTGTTATATAAGCAAGTTCTGTGGGTAATGGCAGTAGAGAAAAGCATAAACACAAGCTGAGGTAACAAAAATACATAATATTGTAGGGTGAAAGGTGGCAATGAGGATGTTACCAAGAGCTTTTCCTTTAGTATTTTCTGCTACATTTGCTAAGCAAGTTCCAAGATCAGCTATGTGCCAGACAGATCATACCTCTGTGGTGGCCTCCGAAACACGGATCGTGAGCTATCCTCTTCTACAAGGTCAGCACAAAACAGATGGAGACAGGTTTTCAATGAGCAGAATTCATGGTACTTAAGTAATGCTGAAAATTCTGGCTAAAACCTGACACTGGGTACTAATCTTTTTTTGAGAACGTTTCCCTAATAAGTTTGAGACCCCTTATTAAGGAGCATTCTGCTAATTAATGACCTGCAGGACATCATCCTGACTTTAAAGGACCTTTTCCTAAAGGACAGTATGAAGAATATTACAGTATCAAAATATCAGAAATGCATTTTTAATAAGTCAGTCTGGTCTGTAAGATGCTCTGTTTTTAATGCTAATGCCAATAGCAGCATGTGTTTTTAAAATGCAACTACATCTGCCACCATTAATGACTGAGTCATCTGAGCCCTTTATTGAAAAATAAAAATGCTATGATTACTTTAAAGCATCTGAAAGCTACTTGTCAGAAAGGCGTTTCCTTGTTCAATATGGCAAGGTTCTGATCCTAAAAAGAGGCTCTATTGAATCATGGCAGACAGAAAGAAAATTTTGCAGCAGATCTCCATAGCAATCTCAACAAAAAAATGAACTGTTGGATTCATAAATGGCTACATATGAATTTCAACCCAAGGAGACCTGCAAGAGAAATGTTCATCAATGGGTGCTTCCTCCCTGAAACAGCATTCATAGTGTTTGCAGAAGGAAGACAATATCAGCACATGTACACACAGAACTTTTTCAAGAAGATACATTTAATAAGTCAAATGCAGTTGTTAGTCCTATGCTTCCTGTGCCTGAGACTCGCTAGCAGTTTCAAATTTGAAATGACAAATAAACAGTGCATTTTGATTTAAAACAGCAGAAGACCCTAGAAGAATAACACATTTTGAAGATGCAAATGTTGAGTCATTATCACTGGCTATGCAGTTTAAAGATTTGAAGCACTTAATAATTTTATTAAGAAAACATTATACAATTATAATAATAAGGCACCTCTTAAATGCCAATGACAAGAAAAACTGGCTACAAGAAGTAACTTTCTTTGAAGGGAATGGAAACAATCACAGGTAGGAAAACCCAGACTGCATGGCAGAAAAGAGGGAGGGAATCATTACATTATGTTACAGAAGCAAGATTGAAATGTTTATATAAATGCAAATTCCCAAATCAAGCTACCAAACAAGTAAGTACACATAACATTGGAGGGGGAAAACAAAAGAGGAAAAAAAAAAAAAAAAAAAAAAAAAAGAAAAAAGGGAAGAAAGAAAGAAAAAAAAGGTATATGTTAACATTACCACGCTTCCCCTCAGGGCATCTTTATAGCTGCCAAATTCTGTTTCTCCAGAATCATTTACAGCATCTTTTTCAGCCAAGTACACAAAATAAGAGGAAAAAATCAGGCCCAGAAATCCAATGTACAGAGTCGTTATCAGTTCCTGCAAACAAAACATAAATAAGAACATTACAATGCTGTTGAGAGACCTAAATTACCTGTCACTGATGTTTTGGAAGAAAAATTAGAACAGATGTTATTTCAGCAATTTAGAAACATGGACAGACTGTCACCTATGCAAACTAAGCATGTACCCGGTTCAATGAGGAAAGAATTTACAGTGGCTGCTGACTTGGCCCAGTACACACATTGCAAACACAGCATCTAACACAACCGGCTGTCCATCGCTTGCAAACTGAATGGATCAACTTTCAGGTAATAAAAAAATTTTGTTGGGTAAATTTTTCAAACAATGTCATGTTGAACACAGTTCTGGAACTTAGATGCTAGGTTTCCTTAAAAATATTTGGACTCACCTTCCAAAGCCTGATTTTTGTGGTTACGTCCACAGAATTAATTTACAGGTCAAAAGTCTGACAAAGCATATGTGAACATTTTTATCTTTTAGGAACTTTTTGTCATTTGAACAGGTAGATCAAACAGATTTGGATAAAGTAAAATGATGGTCTGTTTCCACATTAAATATATTTGACGTCAGCATGCCTGCACACATGCTGTTCTGAACACAAGGACTTTTGCATCGACTATTACTAAGTTCCTCAGAGTACTCCAACTTACTTGTCTGTGTATGAAGACTACTGATCCCAACAGCCTCCACGTTCCACCCTGACGGTCAACATGCAGCATTCGCAAAATCTGCAGAAAACGGATGCCCCTGCAATACAATTTTTAAATGAATGAGTCAATGAGGAGGCTAACGATACAAGGGGAAAAAAAAAAAAAAAAAAAAAAAAAAA
>VZSV01000113.1:1179735-1253394 GCA_013398735.1 Nothocercus julius | reverse complement strand
AGACACATCAGGTAAGTGTTTCAAGGCATGAGTCCTTACACAACACTTAAAATATTGGCTGGTAAAATACAGCCTGATTTGGGTGGTTACATTTCTTAAGACAGAAACTGTTAAACTCTGGACATTAACTCTGAAACAAAATATATGGGTTGTGATATGCACAGTGTAACAGATGCAATTTCTAAGGACACTGACGTCCTTAGGAATCCAACTGCAAAGATTGTCCGGGGAGTCAGGTGCTCATTTCCAAAAGCATCTTTAAAAATTCTATTTTAATCCTGAAGTTATACAAAATACTAACAGCACACCTGTCATGTTCCTCACACAGCAGGCAGATAAATTAGAGTGCCAAATAAACTCACCCTAAAATGTTCAAATGGATGGATGCTAAAAAACGAGGCCTTTCAGTGTCTTTCAAAAATAAAGTTGTAGCTGTTACACAATGTCTGGGGTGCTGAGGTAACAGGAGACAGGACTGTGGCCAAGACTTATTTCTGGCAAAGCTTCAGATCACTTTTGAAAAGAAAACACTTTGCCTGTCCGGAAAAGCAAACTAAGCCATGTTTGCTATCAAATGACAGTGCTACAGATTCCTGAAAGGCAATTCAGAGGTACATAAATACTAGTGACAAGTCCTCTTGCTCCAACTTAGCTGCAGCTGCTATGGAAATTCCACTTCTCAAACCTCCCAGTGATGACTTTGAGTCAGTGTTTATGGCAACTCTGCAAGCCATGCATACTCACCAATGATTGAAATAGGCTTCCTAGCAAAACGAAGCCTTCCCCACACTCCAACGTATTTACTGCGGCATCCTGCTGACCATAACCGAACCACGTATTCTGTTCCAAAGAACACCACTAATACAATTTCCTAAAAGAAACAGACAGAGAACTAGGTTAATTTTCGACTGTACAACTTTCATCTTTTTTTTTCCCTAGGATATATTAGGAAAAAGATGAAATTAAATGCAAAGTTTGGAGGACAAAATGTTAACATATCAAAATGATCTAAAATAACACAGGAAAACTGGTATGCATGAAGAAACAAAAGATAAAGAGGAAGTTTAAATACTATAATTGCATGCAGTTTGGCTCATCTACACGTGCTAAAACTGAAAGCATTCTGCCAATTTACTTGGCCTCTGTAATTCAAACAGAAAGAGTCCTGATCGAGCCAAGGAAAACAAGCACAGCCCATAGTCAGCAGAGGAAGATTTTGCTAGCTTGTCTCATGGCCCTGCGAGGTGTGCTTGACCTTCCATCTGCAATTCCAGTTGAACCAACCTCTTTCTTGCACTTTTTCAGTCTTTGGTTAATCCTGCATAGATTGAAGTAACATTTCTGGCACTGTTACTGAAATGTCAGCTTCCAGATGCATTGAAAATATGGGAAAAAAATCACGCATGCCTTTCCTATCAAAACCAAGCACAGCTGTTTTTTTACCACAGACCTACCCAGAGGTATGATTTGGGGAAAATGTGTGCAAAGAGTCATAAATGTGCAAGACATCTGCCATCCCTCTTTATTAGAAAGAGATACAACTATGGCAAACTTGGAGCTCGGTTAATACTCAGATGAAGCTGTATTCTCTAGTGATGGGTCGATCATGGCATCTTCAGCACAGCTCTTCAAGGATCAAGCAGGTGCAGGGCTCCCTTACCAGCCATGCTCAATTAATAAGTGGTCACATTCTCTGTCAAAGTCCACAGGGGAAACTACTAATTGGAGCGGTAGCTGTGGCTTGTAACTGAACGCACACAACACATGGCATATGGAAATTGTAAAGCAGAGAAGCTAATCATAACGTACTGCAGTTAGAAAGGATAATGCAGATTAAGAGAACAAGCTGCTCATTACATAGAGTGATTTAATACAAAGAGCGACTGTCGAGAAGACGACATGGTGGCGAATTAAGATTTTATCCAGCGTTCTCACATTTCTGCAATATTCACTGCCGTTTTTCATGACAACAAGCTGGCAAACGGGGCTCAAGATGGCATCCACGCCTGTTTTCTAAATTAATCAAAGTACTCTGGATGCAAGCCTAGCCCAACCCAGGGCAATGTGAGTCACGCCATCAGCTTCAAAAACGCATGCGACATTGCCCGGAGCAGCCAGGAAAATAACAGGGATGTGGACCCATAGATAAATAAATAAATAAATAAATAAATAAATAAATAAAAGAGGCTGAGGGGGAATTGCTCGTTTCTGCCCCAACGCTCCTTCCACGCGCGGCTCGAAGTGCAGTCTTCGTCAGGCACGACGACTTGCTCAGTCGAGGGCGCCGTGCTCCTGGCGCGAGGCTCTGTGACACTCCTGGAAAGCCGGGGGGACGTTGGCCAGGACTCTCCTTCTTCGCCTTGGCAGTCTCGTAACCTGGGCAGGCTGACGGCCGGCGCGGCCATGCGGCTATTGCAACTGTTTATAGCTGCTGCGCTTGAGCGGGATTTCCAAGATATAATGAAACTGTCCAGATCCTTGGGAGTTATAAATATGAAACTCAACCCCTCTGGCGCAGCCAAGAATCTCTTCCACAGCTTTTTCCCAAAAGAAACCCGCAAAACCCTTCCAGATTTTTTAAATTGGTGTATTATTAAATATTTCTCCGTGAAATAAAATGACACTTACAAAACCTAACGAAAGACCAGCTCTAGTGGAGGCTTTAAGGAAAGACCCTGTCTTATGAACAAAGCTTTGCGTGCAATCAGTTTCATGCATTGAAACTTCTCTTTTACTCAATTAGATTTAATGCCATTTAGGAACCTGCACTAAATCAGGTGGTGCAAATACTCAAGTTAAGAACACAGCTTTGCACGTGGTTCTGCCAAAACATTAAAGCAAAATAAAGCACCAGCGGCTGCCTTTTCCAATCAGGAGATTGTATTTGTTTCTCACCTATATTCAGTAAACTAACACCCAACTACCCTTGTGCACGCAGAGGGCAAACACATCTTTCAGCATTCCCTCAACGACACACAATAGCAAACTCACAGGGAGCAAGAAGTGTCCTTGAGTCCAAGTAATTTGAGCAAGGAATGTGTGGCCTAACATCATATGTGTTGGCAATGCTGGTCAGATGTCCCCAGAAGCAAAACAAGATTCTTGAAAAGCAATAAAGAAATAATAGTGATTAAAAGATAAAAAACACAGAGAAGTTAATGTTTCAGCTAGACTGCGCATGGGGGAATAAAAGGAAAAAAAAGAAAAAAAAAAAAAAAAAAAAAAAAAAAAAAAAAAAAAAAAAAGAGATGTGCGCATTGCCTGAGCAGGCCATTTGCATCCGAGCTGCGTGTATGTTTTTAGGGCCCCGCCACGGCTCATTGGGACCCCGGGACAGTGGCAATATGCAAATGGGGGCTGTCCCCAGGACAATGCAACAGACAGGCGCTCAATGGTTACTGTCACCCGGTTCTGTGCGTGACACGCAGACAAGCTTAGAGAACATTTATTGTTCTATAGACTCCAGTGACTGGAGGGAACAACCAGTCGGCTTACACCAAGGCACATTTTTCACTCCTGACGTTTTGATAAAGGCTTATTGACCTAAATGAGACCCGAGTTATTCAGGGAACATCAGGGGTGAAAGTGCACAAGCTGTTCTTCATGGTCATACACAAAAACGCCAGGTATCCATTAGCAACTGGCAAATTCCGCCTCCTCTGCCCGTGGCTGTGCGACAGAAGAGCATTTTTAGTATCTCGCATTGCTTAAGTCTAAAAGCTAATCAGAACAGGGGGCAGGAGGCGGCTGATGAATTTCTGTCAGTACACATTTATATTACTGGCCAGAAAGTTGTGGCAGCAAGTTAAAAAAACTATATATACATTTGCACAAGCTACTGGAATATTGCCTGTATTATCCTCATCAACGGCTAAACATCAAATCTTACATAAACTGGAAGGACGGCAGCCTTGTCCACAGAGCAGTTATGCCGGTGGTAATTGGGGGCAATTGCAGTTAATAGGCAAAGTGCTACACACTGACAGAGAACGGCACTGCCTCACGCCCGAGAACTGCAGCAAATCCGCGCTGCAGACAGATCCATCTAGCCCACTGTTCCTTCAATACTTTCTCTTATCTGCTGCTTATAGGTACCTACCAGGTACACTACATAGAACTACAACTTCTCAACTTCAAGGAATCAAGAACAATATATAGGGTATTCTTTACTCCTTAGAGGTGTCTGCTCTTAGAGGGAATGGAGTTAAGCACAGGAAAACCAGAGGCACTGATGAGGGGGTTATCTTGGGCCTCTGAAGCTCATGTTTGCACCATCTGAATTCCCTACCATCCCACAGGTTTACTGGCAACACGGCTCCCGCGCACCTCGGCCACGTCCCAAGCGCTGTTACACGAAGCCTCAGCAGATAACCACCGCGTTACTACAAAGGTGACAACCAGTTCTTTCAGATTCTGGCCTCAAAGGTGGTGTCAAACCACACATGCTCACCATTAGCAGGACCGCGCAGTGGAGGACTCCTGCGGCACACCTTGGGCACAGCAGCAGCCAGGGCAGAGCAGCCTCCTCTCACCCAGGCTACGGCAGCGCCCAGGGAGTGCGGGCGGGCGGGATGGTTTAATCCACAGTTCTTCGGCACGAGATCAGCTGAGCTCTGTTCACCTCACACCCCAGGGCTTGCGAAACGCCTCGCGCAGCGCTTGGCTCAGCCTGAGCGGCGACGCAAATCACCAGCACCAAGGGCAACTGCTTCCTCTAATCCCGCTCACTGGGCGTAGGGAGGCCCCGCTTTGCTCTGCTGAGAAAGGCAGGATTTTCCCCCCTCAAGCTGTACTGGGTTCTCCAAGATATACACAACAGCTAGAGTCAGATGGCCTAGGCAAACAGGCAATGATGGACACAAAACTCAAGAAAGCAAAAATCCCAGTTTGATGAAATATCAATCAAAAACAAACAAACAAACAAAACATTATACGGGCTTTCATATATAAACCCTTACAAACATCAGCAAGTTCCAAAAGTACTATTTAGGACTGGGCATCTTTTCCCTACTTAGTCTTCTAGCTTTGGGAGATCTTACAGCCAACCTTTCCAAGCTAAAAACAGTAACGTAAAGCTTTTTTTTTTTTTTTTTTTTAATGTTTAAAACCAAAACATTTAGTGTCTTATGCTGAGCCTTTGTTTTAAAAAGCCATTAGCTCTTTTGTGAACATTCTTCACCTAGCATATTTAGCACCAAAAGATTAAACAGGCAAGGGAAAACAAAACGCAAGGCACTAATATCACACTTCTGCCCTCAGAGTTCATAATTAATCCTAAATTTATACTGGACATCAGTCATCTTCTCTTATTAATCCCTTTAATTGGGATGAAATAATATTTACATAAACCATTCATCTTTTTTGAAAAGAGAAGCATAGGGCAGAATACAGAAAAGTTGCTGACTGTGCTGCAGCTTTCCTACTTTCCCTAACTCAGTGCTGGGCGCGCAGGACAACAGCCCTGGGACCAGTAAAGAATATTGTAGGCCTGCAGTTTTAGGCTGAGATTTTCCAAAGGCTCCAAACAACTAAATCCTATTGAATTTCAATAGGAGTTGGGCACTTAACTCCCTCAGATGCATTTAAAGAGCCTTTACTTTATTTCTGCATCTCTCTCCTCTCTGGAGGCTTCAGCCAGATCCCAACAAAGGCTGCAGAATCTTTTTTCCATCGACTGGAAAAGGCCTCAGACATCACCAGTGTAACTTCTGCACATCAAGGCATGGTTTCAGAGCACTGGTATGTTAGACACCATTAGACACCATTTCCACACCATCACTCCTGCACACATCTCTTCACAATGTAAAGTCTTCTTTAGCTTTTAAACTTAGTTGATGGTATCCACCAAGAAGTATAATGCAGAAGTAAATTAAGCTGGGCTTGCACATTTTCTATGCAATATTTATTTTAGTATGGAGTTTCTTATCCTCTCCCTCCCCCCCTTCCCCCCCCATCAAGTATTCTAAAGAACTAAAACTTAAATGCAAAGTACTTGGCAAGAGAAAGGAAGCTTCAACACTCCAACATCTGTCCCAAGATAACAAACATAACTCTTTTCTGTTTATTTCCTGAACCTGTTATTCAGGGCTTCACAAGAGTCTCTAAATGGAATTCATAGAGCTTCAAAGCAAAAAATCCCCTGGCTTCTGTCTAAAACAGTATATCCTTGATTTGATATCTCACTGAATTCAGAGCTATTCGCCTACTTAAGCACACAATTAAGCGCTTCTGCTGGACAATGCGCTCACCATCTTGCAAGGGCAGCAGGACCAGCTGCATAAAGGTTGAACAGAATGCAGCATGCCACTATTTGATTCAAAATCAGAACTGCCAGCTATTTCAACCTATGCATTCAGAAAGCTATGAACATACACAGTCATAGGTATAAATATTTTAATCATGCACAGAGTTCATTCGCAGAGATGCACTTATTTATATGTACAGTATCTTAAAATGAGGAGAAAAGAACTGTTACAGGCTGGAAGAACCAGTTTAAGGCATGTGGTCAATATTTTTTATGCTAAGAAAACTTGGCCTATTAACACTATTTACACAAAAGTTGCTTTCCCTTAACTGATCATTTTGATCCAGTCAAGAACCTTGTGTAATGCTTTCTATTCAATAACCTTCCATACATTTTCAGGAGAGCTAGTTCACATCCTCCACGTCCTACACTGAACACTCTGTAAGTCTTCCCTTTCTTCCTCAGTTAATAATGAATTTATAGAGGGAGATCATGAAGAAAATGTACACCTGTACTTTTTTCCAACTATAAATGATAGTACAACAAAAACTATTGTGTCTTCCAGCAAACCTTGTTTCCCTAATGCCATTAGCTACAACACTATGAGTACATTAAGTTTATTAAACGTACAGTTCTTTAGTGACAGAAAACACTGTAAATTATCTCTTACCCAAAAGTTGAG
Organism: Nothocercus julius; assembly: GCA_013398735.1. Classification (NCBI taxonomy): domain Eukaryota; kingdom Metazoa; phylum Chordata; class Aves; order Tinamiformes; family Tinamidae; genus Nothocercus; species Nothocercus julius. Next base: position 1,246,468 of record VZSV01000113.1, on the reverse strand, counting down.
CAACACAAAAGGAAGAATTTGGCCATTATCAGCTCAACACAGCCTGCAACAGCTTGCTCATTTTGTGTACTTGAAATGGTAAGATGGTTGGTATCTTTAAGATCCAATGGGCAGTTTTAACTCTTTTTAGCCCATCTACCTTTTCTATTAGAAAAGGGCAGAACAAAAATAGAAGGAAATGAGGAAACTAGAAACTCAAAGATAATTGGTTTTCATTTATCTTTAAAAACACCCTAAAAAAAAATTATCCTTGAAAAATGGAATTTTTCAATGGAATCATTTTTCAGATAAGCTGTGGCCAAGTTTGACTTTCATTTAAATTTTAGAGATTTTCTTTGTGAATAGAGTTTTAAACTAAGTACCACCTGCAGAATCATCTGTACGCATAAGGCATAAGAGAATATATTTTGATTATGATATATTTTTGATTAAATTTAGGAACTAAACCTCTCTCTGGGAACTGCAGGACAGGGACTGTAAGAAAGTAAGATTTAAGAAAATTCATCCTGCTTTTTTTTGTTGCTTCTGCCCCTGTCCCACTGAATGGTCACCAGTTGTTTTCAAAATACAGCTCCAGAGAGTCAGGTTTCAAGCCTGTACAGTGACTGCATTCTGTACTTGTGCTTTCACAAGAACTGAATTTAAAATGGACGAATGTTGGCCTCAACTATCTCCAGATTAGGAAAAAAGAAAATTTCAATTTTTCAAAACTGACAGGGCAGAGCTGTATGGGACAGCTGGCAAGTTCTGAAACAAAATCTTGTGCAATTAGCCGTCCGACATTCCTGCTCCACAGCTGGGCAATCCCTGCTCAGCCCTGGTATCGCGCTCGGCATTGATAAGAGTTCAAGTGCCATATTTCTGCTTGACGTTTGCATAAACACAACCTGCTTTCGCCTCCGTGTACTTGAGCTCTCTCGGAGGCCTGCTCCAGGGAATATGCATCGTGCTCTTCCACACAGCTGCAAAAACAGTCGCACACTAAACCTGTAGTCCAGGCACTTAATACTCCTCACAGGAAAACACATGTGCTAGTTTAAGCTAATAAAAAACCTCTCAGATGCTGTATGTACATAGCCCATTCAGCAAACCTTTTACAGTTGCCTCTAAAATCTGTGAAGGAGGAAAGGAGAATTATTTGACATGCAAAATAAACTTCGCCGAAAGCAACAAAGTCAGCGTTTCAGCTAAGTGGCAAATACACTGCACACACCGAAGGCAAGTAGTTTCTTCCTCAGGCCAATTTCCTGCGCCTCTTTCAATCGGCGGGCAAGAAACAGTCACGGCTATCATCCGGCGCATCGGGATTACGGCATGCCAAAATGGGAAGTTAATTTATACCAATCAAAGTACACGATTAACTCAGCAAAAATTCTCCCTAGAGCTTTGATAATGTTCCAAACAGGCCAAACTAAACTTACGTTTGCAAAATGAAGATATACGCCAGATCTCTCTGAAGTTGCACACCCCACTACCCGAACTACCGTTATGTGCAAAGGCTTATATTTTCCCTCGGATTCATGTTTCTATCAGTTTCAGGTCCAACATAAATAAATGGGGCAACAGAGGCAGCTCTTTGCAGAACTCAAAGTCACGAAAGGAGAACTCTAGGTCTGTGAAACTCCACTCATCATCATCTTTCCCTTGCACCTCTTTCAAGTAAAAGACAAGTGCACTATTCATTACTGAAAGAAAAAATAAATAAATAAATAAAAGCCACGGCCTTCTCGGTGGCAGCTGGTCTGAGGTTCAAGACATCAAATATCTCAGGAAGCTAATAGGCATTACATGGAATGTATTAAAAAACAAAAACAAAACAAATACTGATATTTGGCAGAGTTCACACTGTACTGCAAAGTTGTGAAAAAAAAAAAAAAAAAAAAAAGGAGAAAAGGAGAGATGTTATGAAAGCAATACCTAAGCCATGCCAAGAATAAACTAAACGTTCTGCTGCAGAGAGAACACTATTAGACAGCTGAAGTGGTAAGCAAAAGCAACCAAGATGGAAGAATCCCCTCCACAGAGAGAAAATAAACCCAACTAAGAAAGGGACGCAAGAGCTATGATTTAGAGGCAGAAGCACCTTTGGTTGTGCAGGTTGGACAGTGGACAAACCTATGTTAAAATACATAGCTATTATTGGAACAGACAAAAAGCATTAGTCATGTATCAGGACAGCAAACTAATAGCAGTGCAGCAGCACTTTTATTTTTGCATTACAATTTTGCTTTCTAAAGTCCAGGGTGTATCTCTTCTTTACAGGAAGTGCATTTCCAAGTGACTCATGGCATGTTTTCTTCAAGGATTACCTGAATGTTTTAGGGGCCTTCTATTTGATCTTGCATTTACTGGTGCTTAAATCAGGAATTAAACAAAAATGAATCTTTGAAAACATGCCAACTTTTTCCCTCCCAGATACATTATGTAATAAAGATCAGTCTTCATACTAGGAGACAAATTCTACCAGCAATTATCAGATAACTTTAAGGCAATATATCATCCAGTTTTTCATCCTTCCCTTTACCCCAGAATTAAGGGTACTCACAAGAACTGAAGGTGCTGATGCGAGCCAACACACTACTTGCTCACCAGCTGAAGAACAGGTAAGAAGGGGCACTTGTACCAGCTGTACGAACAGGAACAAAGCCAAAGGTTGCATTCAAGAAAGGTAATTGCCACAGCTTTCATGCTTGGCATGCTACTGCTCCAGCTATTAGCTAATCTATGGAACAAGCCATTTATTTGGCAAATGACTGAAATGCATGATGTATTTTGCGTACTGTGTCACTACTGAGAAATGGTAATGTTCTTTTCCACCATAAAACTTTATTTTTAAATAGTATTTCCTCAGTAAGCAGAAATAACAATTACCAGGCCAAATTCTCTTCTAGCGCTACGAGGTGAAAATGAAAGTCCTGATGCACAACAACCAAATCCTGACACATTAGCAGTGCCTATAAGGCATTTGGGTTGCATCCTCTCTTGCATGTTTGGGTTACATCCTTTGGCTTTACAAAAGGAGCAACAGCTCAAGTAGCCAAGACAATGCCAAAGGTTTTGCAGGAGGAGGAGACTAACTAGACTGTAGTTGAGTTGGGACAGTTTTCCAGTTTTCTTAAAACACCAATAAAGATAGCTAAAACATGGAAAACATGAGTCAGCAATCTGCAACCCTCAGCTGAAGGCAGTGGGTGCAGGTAGCAAAAAAGACACATCCATTTGGTGAGTTCCTTCTCAAGAGGCTAAAGCAAGTGGGTTGCCACAGTCAGTTCTGGGTTCTATTTCCAGCTCTGCGAAAAAGGGCTTTAATTACAACCTCGTGTTTTCCCCTTCCTGAATACATAACACATTGCACGTTTAACTTTGTACAGAAGCGTCGATTGGTAGTGCTGCTCAGGGTGTAATTAAAAACAATTACATTACGCCAGAAAAGCGCACGAGGGGGTGTTTTGTGTACAGTGTGTGTTTCCTCATCAGCTGGAGGAGGAAAGGAAACCTATTAGACATGAAAGTATGGAACAGCTGCATCCCATAACCGAGCATTTGCATACTCATAAGCTTTTGTCCTCAGGATACCGTAGTTGATGAGACAAACATACATTTTAATACGGCCATCAGCAGAGCTTTCCCCACCAGAAACCTCCCCCCAGGATGTGACATCAGACAATTCTGTTATCATGTGCACTTTTTGTCCCAAAGAGCACGCTATTAGAGCTGGCAACATCATGTGCCTATTTAAACAACATTCTTTACAATATTCCAAAAGTGCTATAACGGCTGGTAATAATACCTGTGGTTTCGCACCTTTTGAGTAACTGAAGACATGAAATATGTCCATCTCAGGTGCTAACTCACCCTCGAGAACGCTAGAAAAGTCTTCTTTCAAACACCTCGTGAATGGCTTGGAGACTGCTGGAATTATATCTTCAATTAATGGGATTATTTCTGTTTAGAAAGGCAGCAAACAACAGCGGCTGGAGGATAAACAATCAATTTTCGGTGCAGAAGTGGTTAACACCACGCAACTCCCATGATTGCCAGAAGTAATGTTTTACTGCTTAAATCTTAAGCATAGCGTTAAACATAGACACTTAAGAGAGAACTGGCTGAACTACGTTCAAGCGGGAAGAAAAAGGTCTACTGCAAGTTAGCAGAAGTCGAGGTATTAGCCTATGCTAACTGGCTAATACACATATGTTTTCCATGGAAATTCCAGACACATTAGTTTTGGCAGCAATTAAGGACTACTTTTCAAATCTTTAAAAATATTCAAGGATTTTGTTTTTAACTTTTCGTCATGTTTGGTAATTCTTTCTCTTTTTTAAAGCAGCAAAAGCAGGTTTTGTCAACCCTCAACTTGTTATACCATTAAAATAAATTCAAAGACAAGACAGGCAGAACTGAGGCACAGCAGAATACCACTGGAATATTATTCCTTTGGGAAAGGCTCCTCTTTTGCATAATTAGTCATTCCACAACACACTGCTACTAACTTAGTTAATGAGCCCTAAGTTAGTAATCAGCATAACTGCGTGGATAGAAAGTGATTAAATGGAGAATGAAAACTAAGTACTTGAATGGGGTAGACACATAAGGCATTTTTTATGGATATTGGAGAGAAATAGGCATGTGAGAAGGAAATCTCAACTGTCACCTTCCTAGGATGTAACAAATTAGTCTTTCAAAAGTACCCACCCTTTTCCACATAAGGAAAGTCTATGTGATCAGCTTAAACTATTTAACTTTCACATAGCTAAAAGTAGTTGCAGAAAACTCAGAGGCAGCTGTAGAAACACTGTTTAAAATTATTACATATAGATTCTTGGCCTAAAGCAATAGTAAAAACAGCAGATAAGATGGAAAGTGACTATGAGTTCTCACCTGGAGGAGACGTTTAGTAAAAGGGTTTAATTATGGCCTGCTTTCCCTAGCGAGGTCTAGGCAATCGCCTTATCTACCTTCAGTTTCCTCTCAAAATTCCCCAATTCACTAACCGATCTGAACAAATCAGGAGGTCAGAGGATGTTTAAACTTCCTGTCAATGCTGGGAAAATAAGGAGCCAGACAGACAAGGGGTAGCCTCTGCATGGCTTGAGGGAAAAAATTTCATTTATTAAGGACTCACTCTCACATGGATTCTCCAATTTGAACATTCAGCCTCATGAAAACTTGCTGCTAGTTTCCACTCTTTCCAAATTGTACTTGAGTAGATAGGAAAAAGGAGCACGTTTGGGGAAAACCAACAAAAGAAACCTACATTCTTAGGTAACTCCAGACAGCAGAAATGGAGCTCTTGATTCTTCATAGCATGAGTTTATCCCAGAAAGCAAACAAGTAAATTTTCCTCCAGTCCATAATAAAATGCTATATCCCCATCCATCAGGGACACATCATCTAGTTAGTTTTCTTCCTGAAACAACTCAGATTGATTAAACTTATTTCACTGACTGATTGCCTGCACTGTGCGCCTGGGGCCTTGAACAGCCCTGTCCTTGAAGCTCAGTCTCCTGGCCGTACAAGCATTTCTCAGAACCTGGGAGTCTTCTGATCTTCTCCTAAGAGTTATGGAAGCTAGACACTCTTATTCTCCGTATCATCATTTATTGCTCTTGTTCAGGAGATATAACATGTCAACTAAGCATGCTTGAACAGAAATCATGGGGAGGGTTTCTTCAACAACTGACAGCTCAGCTGATTTTTCTTACAGGGAAAGACATATGGGCTTATGCCTGAGCAGGCATTTTCATTTCCGAGCTCATGATGGTCACAACAACCCACTGAGTTCAAATACTTCTGACCACGAGCAGGCACTGGCTGTGGGTGGGAGGCTGAGGAATCAGACACTTAGCTGGGCTCCACATGTGGAGCAGGTGGTCTAGGGCTCCTCTTAAGACACTTGCCTGCCTGCATTATGCGCTCAGAAAAGATGCCATTCTCTACCCCATTCCTCGATTTCCTCTACAGCTCTGGATGTTTTATAAGACAGGAAAAGCAAATGGCCTAGCATACCCTCAGTGCAGTGTCTACATCCTGGATTTGGAATTTTATTCTGCAAAGATCAGTTAGGAGCTCTCCGGCACTGCACTGAAAAATAGGGTCTTTAATTTCACTTGAGTGTTGTTAAGTGGCTCGAGACTTGAACATATATGCATTGGTTATTTTGAAGGTTTACTTTTAACTACATGAGCCGTTCAAAATGTTTCTTTTGAAAATAGTTGAGATAATTGACTCAAGATTTCTTTTGGTGAACTTTCTAGAAAAGAAGTGATAGCATATTAATGCAGACAGTATCTCAGCCTACACTAAGCTTCCTTAAGATAAAAGGCGTAGAGAGCTCACTGTATAATAAAAGAGAAACCTCATGCAAGCGAAAGAAAGAAATATTTGCAAAACAAAAACTGCCTTGAAATTCCTAAAATCCACCCCCCCACAAAAGCTACTACTATACTGGACAGAAAGATCACCACGGGGAAGAATGGGGCATGGGGAATGAGCACAAGTAATAGCTTTCCTTAAAAAAAAAAAAAAAAAATCTAAACGATCTAAACGTAATTAGATAATCTTTGACTTTCCGAACTGCTGAACAAGTCAGTTCTATCTCATGTTCGGCATCACACCATTAAGCCCGGCCGAGAGTTTCTGTGGTTACTATCAGATGAAGTGAGCTAATTTCCCCTGAGAACGGGCTACACTGACCAGATGTCTGGAGGCAGCTCCTGCCCACGCGGCGCGGGAGCGCCGCACGCGATGCCGGCCCCGTTGCCATAGCGCTGGGCTTTCCCATCCACTGCGCAGCCGGGCCTGGAGCAGCCACCAGCTGTTGTCTCGACTCCCGCTCCGTCAGGAGAGCCCGCGGAAGAAAGTGGGAGAGGGAGCCCCGCGCTTCTCCCAGCCCCGGAGCTCGCAAGCCGCACGCGCGGCGTGCGACCTGCAGCCTTCCCGCTGCTCCTGTGCGGGGCCGCCTCGCGGGGCTTCCTCCCCGCTTTTGCGGTTCCCCGCGCGGGAGCCGCGAGGACGCAGCCCTTCGGTGCAATGTCCCAGCGCCGGGCCAGGAGCGAGCCCTTCCCCAGCACGTGCTTCTAGCTCCCCGTTCTCATCTAAATGGTTTTATGAGCTTAAACCGCAATCGCCAGCAGTAACCCATTCCCGGCTCCTGACATTATTCTCACTCCAGAGTTTCAAAGGAAAACTTTGTAGATTAATGACTCCCTATCCTTCCTGCAAGGCTGGTTAATGCCTTGAATTCCGACTGCTTTTTAACTCCTGTGGAACTTTAATCCACCTCTGACCACGCTGATGAGCCGCAGAGAAACAGCGCTGGTTCGGATTTTCATTCTTGCATTTTCTTTTTGAATGCAGCCAAGTTCAAATGTCTAATTATAACTTTGCAGAGTTAATGATCAATTTAACGAAGGCTTTAGAGTATCTTTGAAGTCATAACAACGAGCCAAAGGGGGTTTAAAACATTAGCTGTGCAGGGAGCCTACATACAGAGCTTTCTTAGGATTATCTCTCGCACTTCACAAAGTTGAGTCATTTCTGAACGCTGCTTTCATCAAGCCCATGGCTCCGTCTAGTTGCCAAACAGCGCAGCACTAACTAGTGTTTATTTTCCAGCTCTGAGCAGCCTCAATCGTTATGCTGTTAATTCAGGCATGTTGAATCCCAAGCCCCCCAACGCCTCAGCCAGGGCCACTTGCAGTGTTCAAGCTACTACAGAAAGGTGCAACTTGTTGCCACATTTATACCTAACAGGCCCCGATCACTAAGGTTACACATACATTGTGAGAGGGGTATATATTAAGACAGCTACAAGTGATATTCACTTACGTTTATGCTATACACTCACGATATGCCATCTCTGCTCCTTTTGCTGAAGGCACACATTTTTTCCACTCACCACATGGGCTGAACTTGCCTCAGATGTACATAGCTCTTGCTGGCGTCAACAAGCTATAAATACTCAGCGGACACACTCCGTCCTGTTTACTTTTTAAACCAACATACATGGCCACTTATATTTTGTGTATTTCACACACCCTTGTAATGCTGCATCAGCTTGTCCAGAAATACCAACACAGCGCTGTTCAGGCTGGTGCAGTGCAGAAAGGAAGAACTTGGGCTCCTCCACCTGCCCTTCACAAACATCCGGACGGTCAGTGTCACCAGACACATTTGGCAGGGGTGCCTCATCCCCCACATACCAGCCAAGGATGAAAATGCTGGGCGTTTATCTGCCGATGAAAAGCTAGGCTAGGAGACATGGGACAGCAAAGGGGTCAAACAGGAGCGCGCAGCTCCTGCTGGTCCCCTGAAGTGATGGGGGCTGAGGTGGGGAGGGGAAAAACACAACCCTCAGGCTGCCTCCATGACATCCAGCAACACTTTCTCTAGTGCCACGTGGACGTACAGGACATCTGTCCATTTAAAACTCTAATGGATGAAAATTCCATAGAAAAAGCAGAGACAGTCTTTAGCACTGGCCACCATAAGAGAAACACCTTACATGCTTTCCCAGCACTGCGACTATTGTCTATAATATCAGTACGGAAAAATCTAAAATAAGTAAAAGTTGGATAAGCTGTATCCGTGAAAATTAGTTTCTCCTCCCTAAATTACCCAAAGCAATTGGATTTCCTTTCAGATCTCCTGGAAGATTACTGCTTATTGCTTTCTTCATTTAATCTCAGCTTCCCCAGACCTTATCTACAGGGCAATTCCTAGCTCATGGTGAGTTGGTTTATTACAGCCAGCTACTTCCCATTACAGCTTTGCCACAGCAAAGGCTTATGCATGCTTGAGTCTAAAGACCACTTATACTCTGATAATCATAAAGGAATAAAGAAGTGAGAGCAGTCTGCATCATGCTAGTAATGGCTTCTTAGGAATACGTGGATAGACAGAGATGGCTTCCCGTTTTGGGGGACATCCACTTAGACTCTGACAATACCAAATAGTCTTTCCAGAGATGCCCTGGGCTTCCAAAGCAGCAAAGGGATGACTGTTCTGCTTTTAAGATTACTTTGCTGGAGGAATAGCCCGACAAAAAAAAATTTATGACATTATAGCATGACCATCCCTGTCATTTTCCAAACTGTACAACATAAATATTGTATTGCAACAGCAGTACAGAATTCTGTTTTTAAATAAAAAACAACTGCATCCAACCAAATATAATGAGGTATCAGGTTTGCTTGCTTTCTCCTGCTCAGAAAGTAAAAGAAAACACTTTCTTTAAACTAGAAAGCAGGCTCATAAGCCTCATGAGCTTTCCCGAGGAGAGTAACATGAAATCAGAGGATGCAACATCACAAGCTATTGACATATGTTTGTTTTTTTTTTTTAAAAAAAAAAAGCTACTCAGTGGCTACCAGAATGCATCTTATATCAAGACAAATTCCTCACAACCAATTCAGTGATTTAGTAACCTACATCATATTCTAGCCTCATGCAAAAGCAGCACTCGGGTTCCTTCCTGAGCAAGGGCGATGTACTGAGCTTTTGCCAGGTGTTATCAGTCCCACAGCAGGAATAAAAAAAAAAAAAAAAAAAAAAATTGAGTGCATGCCAGCTCTTCAGTAGGCAATGAAGTTCTCATTCCAGTGTACTGAATTAATCTGAGACCAAGAGAAATTTAAGTTAATGATCCAGACTAAGAACAACTGCAACAGCAAAGGAACTACTGCAGATGACTATCACATCTGTATGGGAACATGGCCCCCACAGCGGACAGGCAGCTGAATGTTTGGATGCGCAGATATTAGACCCAGCGGAGACTGTATCATAGACCCTGGCTCACATGACCTTATCGATAGCCCAGAGTAAAGCAGCAGTAACTGACGTGCACACTCTGCGAGGCACAATTATCGCAGCATAACACAGCACCTTACAATTCCCTCTCATCACTGAGCAGTATGCAGTTCATATTTTGAACACCTAAAGGATTTAGGGAGAGAACTCCTTGATTCTTTTCTAGGCATTACACTTTGTGGTACAAAGTATGTTCAAAAAGCTGCTAGGCTTGTCACTTTTTATGCCAATTTACCAAGTGGTTTGTTCCCAAAACAAATCCCTGCTTTAATTCTGTGTCTGAGGGGAGCTGCTTGAAATATTTTTATGATGGCAAGGGCCTCCCACCTGTTTAATATCTGCAGTTATGTCTTTCTCTGTCAAAGGGCACACAGCTTTAAATCATAGTACAACTTTAATCCCTGATTAACCACACCAATTTATAAAGCAGAGAGGCAACTTTAAAATTAACTTTAAAAATCCATGTTTTGATCCATAAAATGTCCTGCACTACAGCAGGATAGAAATTAAAGTTCTTATTTAGAAATCTCTGTATTCTTTTCAACAATATATAATCAAAATATTAAAATGATTTTGCTTTCACTGTGCTATATTTGCTAAACTACAACTACTGCTTATTCTAGCTATCGTAAAGAGTTCTGAAGAACACAACTTGGGCAGATGCCAGAAGTATGTCATTTTTAAATACAACCTTATATTCAAAGAGTGAAGTCAAGCTTTAATAACATAAACAAGCAAAACACTGTCATGTATACAAACCTTTCTTACGTTTTCTTTTTTTTTCCTGAAAAATTTTAAGGTCAAAAATAAATCAGGATTTAAGTAGTCCTCCTTACAAGTAGTTCAGGAAACAGTAGAGAAATTCATGCACGGCTGCTGTTATTACAAGAGTTATTTGAACAAATTTAAGAACCTGTTTTAAGGTTGAGAACTAAAGAATCTCACATCACAGCAGTCTTTGCTGACTTTTGTGGGGCTTGTTTTCTTGCTGCCAAGCCTTTTGGGAGGGTAGTGTGTTTATCTGTTCATCATCAGAACCTTCTCACATGTTCAGGTTCCTACTGATTCTTCTTAGCACCCCGATAAAGTAATTAATTATCATCATTCTCATTTGATAATGTTCATTGGTTGTGGCACATTGCTTGAAGTAAACACCTCATTATAGACGACCTTTTCATTTGTTCTTTACTGCTCTGTCTGAGAGACAGGGCACACTAACACGGAAGGCTGTGGAATAAGAATCACACGGTGACTTAAAGCATGTTCAGAGATACTGGGTCTGTTCAGCGCTCATGTACTTAAATGCAAGGGCAAAGATTAACACTGGTTGGAATTGGGTAAGAAAAAAACTTCTTTCACTTTGCCAGTGTAGAAAGATGTCAACATATTTTCTTTACTCTGAATTTTCACCAGTACTCCTCTGAACCAGACATGAGTGATATCTCGGCACATCACAACTGATTACATGGAAGGTCACAACTTCAGCTCAGTTTCACTGAAAAAACCTATCAGAGAAGGACCAAACCAATCCCCAGTAGGAATGAAGAGGGAGTTAGTATCTAGAGTGTACAATTTTGAAACTTAAAATTGTACATACTTGTATTTTATTTATAAATTATGTTATTAATTTTTATTTTACTTATAGCTGCATTTTACTGCATAATAATTGAATAGTAATTGAAATTGCGTATCATAAAGCCTAGCAATAGTGCTGAAGGCATTGGCATTCGGGGCTTACAAATGTATTTCCAGGTATGCCCCACACATATTCATAGCGCGCTTGGGAAGGCAGAAGCAAGATCAAAGCAAAACGTAGCCAAAAACGTCACGTTGAGTCCCGCTTCAGTGGCTGTCATGTTTTGCGTGGTTTCCATCCTAAATAATAACCCTTGAATAAGCTATAAAAGCTGCACGTAAAATTCACAGTGCTGGCCACTGGACATTTCCAAACATAGGAATGTGGTCCAATCTGAGACTGGCAATAAACACAAGGAGAATTTCATTCAGAGATAGTTTTTAACGTGCAGTAGTAGTTACTTATTCAGGTCCTTGAGGGCAGCCTCTCTAAACAGTGCTGATATCCAGGTTACTGGTAAAGCCACCTCCAATATTAGCACTACGAGGAAGGAAATGAGGACAAATATGACCCCTCATTCTTGAAAGCAGCCACTGAAAGGAGGATTTTATTGTAGCTGCTCCAGACCATCCCCATAACGGTGCTCGTCTCATTTGTAGCCATTTCAAAACAGTTTTCTGTACAAACCTGCTTTGCCCCAAAGAGGAATCCTGACAGTCAAGGAGTCATATGCAAACTTACTAGTATTTTCTTCCCTTCTACAAAAAAACAAATCTCCTTCAAGCCATAATGCTAACAGCAAAGGCCTCTGCAAACATAACAAATTCCTTCAGCTACTTAAAACAGAATGTTTATTTTTACTTCAAAGATTTTAGACTAAGTTGCCTTAAAGGAAAAAGTGCAAGCAAAAGTGTTTTATTATTATTTTTCCCCAACTTTTAAAAATATGCCAGTTAGTCTAGACGTGCACATCACAGACCACTATAAACAAGTGCATCTTTCATGAAAGTCATTCCACAAACAGGGACTAGACCACTGGATAGATGCAACTGCGATATTTTAATTTTTTTGGCATCCTTTTTTCACCACTCGTTCCGTTTCCCTGCACCTTCCTTTTCATCTGGCCTCACCCCAGGAGCCAGGCACCTTCCCTCGGGCAGGGGGGGCTGTACTGGCCCAGCTCGGCACAGCCAGATGTTCCGAGGGAAGTTTCGCAGCCCTCCCGCTACTTGCTCAGGAGACTAAAGACTCCTGCTCTGGGCTGAGCTTTCTCCACACTGCTTTAATCCAGTTCGCTGACTTGTGAATTAACACCAAAGACAACAAGAAGTCAATTCCCTGAAGAAAACGCAGGGAAGCTGTAGGAGAAAAGATACCCTAGTTATTTGGTGGTTTAGACTTTTATCATGAGCGTTTATAGCTACTTTGCTACCTACAAAACAGCACAAATTAGGGATTTTTTTTTTTCCTTTAGTCACACCCATTTCCTGCTGTTAGTCCTCCGTATTTAAGTCTCCCCATAATGTCTGGGCCCAAAGCACAAAGGGGCCTCATTCACCAGCAGCTCCCAAGCACCACAAGCAGCACAGGAAACGGCTGTGGCAACCGCACAAGGCCCTTCTTGGAAACGTGCAGGAAGTCTGTGGCCGAGATCTGGGAATTTTTCTCTCTCTTTCTCAAAGAGCGACTCACCTGCCCTCCTCCCAGGTCTTCCTCCTCCAAGTTATGAGAGCACGGAATACCTACAGGCGCATTCCCAGAAAAGCCAGCAATATATTACAAGACACAGAAGGAGGGTTGCAAATTTTGAGTGTGCCGTATATTAGCTTTTACTTTTTTTGCCTGTTTCTTCTTGTTTTAAGAAATTACTCTACCAGAGAGCTCAAAAATGTTATTAAGAGTCTCTCTAATGCTTTTTCTTAATCTTTTGCAGAATCACATCTTGTTGTCCCATGGAAGTGTTGGCATTCATTTGATAAAAAGTTAAGAAGGCAACTCAAGTACCACAGTTTTAGAATCAACCTGTGAAACAGAAAGCTGTATGCTGATGCCAGGGACACACTCCAGAAATAACTCACAACTTTCTGCTTTATTGTGCATTTTCTGGTTTCTGCATAGGAGACAATGAACTCAGTAACCTACTACAGTTTAACAAGTGATACAATTAGAAAAATTTTCTCTTGGGAAAAGGTCTGTCTGGTGACATAGGTGGCACTGGTGACCGACCCCCAGGGAAGTGGGACAGCCATACACAGATGGGAAATAGCTGGGAAGGAGCTACATGGAAGCAGTGAAACATTAGAACCCACCTCGTGGATGCCGACTCCAGCGCAAGGTCCAGATGCTGAAGTCTGAATGTGTTAGCATCATTGTTAGCGAGCGGGCGGCTACTCGGCGACAGACAGATCCTGTTACAGAAAGTGCTATTTCTGGCTGCCCACAATGGCTCCTAATTCAAACAAAGGCCTGACAAGCTACTGACAATAAATAAATCAAAGCAGAAAGCACGCTGCTTTGAAACTGTAGCCTTGCAGCTGAGAACATTGCAGTAAGCCTGCTTGCTAACGGCCTCTGCAATTTTTGACCTAATAATACTTTATCAGAGCAACCAAAAATTATTGATTTCCTGTGGTCATGAATTGAGTTGAAGAAAAAAACTACGAGATTACAATAAAGCCCTCTTTGTACTGTATAGCACTTCCGCTGTGCTGGTCGGTCAGATGACATTGTTTTTCTTCGTAGTCCCACGACACATGAATGTTATCTTAGTGGGAACTAAAACAAATGAAAAAACAGAAACAAAACCCTTTCCAGGATTTTAATGTTTGTTTTCAACTCACATCCAAGAGTAAGAACAAAAGGAACAGTCCTTGGTTTCTTGTAAGGATGCCCCGCACTAGATTAAAATCTAATTTTCACCCCTGCATTTGAAATATTCACAAATTTTCTTGATCCAGTAGCCGCTTGGGATAACGGGGTGAATTAATATTTATATAAAAGCGCCGGAAAGATATTTCAATTCAGAAGAGCTGACATGCTCTAGCTGTTGTCTCTTTGGTGCCTAGGGTTTCTTCTGACCCTCAAGCAGCAATATCTCTATGTAGCTCAAACCCAACAGGCAATTCTGCACTGGGCTAGTGCCACCAAATGCCACCAGCTGTGGGCAGCACAAACACAAGGAAGCCACAGGAGAGTAGAAGCCTGTTCCCTATGGCCATGCACCAACCGAGTAGGAGGCATCTCCATTAGACCCCTGTCCCGTTACAGATGACGGGCAGTGGGCACAAAGCAAACGCACTCACCTTGGGCATGAAAGCAGCAGTGCACTTTCAGAAAGGCAATGCCAGTCGCTCACAACTCTCAAAGGGCAGAAGCTCTCCAAATTTTAAAATCACATTAGCTGCTCGCACGTTTGAATTCCCCATTCCTGCCGAACTGCTTTAGTTGGTAATCATTGTAAGTGGTAAGACACACACAATTCACCAAGAAACACAACAGTAAGGAAATTGCTGTTCCAAGAAAGGGCAGAGAAAAAACAGCAGTGTTCAGAAGGGCATCTGCCCTTTAGCCATAAACTCAGACCACTTACTAATTTTTCCTCATATACTTTCACACAAAAAAGTTTCACTGGCAACCTCCTCCCCATCTTGCTCCACCTCTCTAATGCAATAGATTTTTGTATGAGAGATATTCTAATCTGATCTTTTCTAGAGTATCATAAAAACAGATACCTATTAGCAATTTTGTTCATGTCTCACAATAAATAAATAAATCAAGAGCAAAGAGAAAGACAGCTGTTTAAAGGAGTAAGCTACTCAGATTGAGGAATTACTCAAGAAGTTTTTACAGCCTGTCTCCTTGCTTTTGATGTTACAAATGATCATCTAGTATCAATTCTATTCAAGACAGGCTTCTGCACTTTTCACGTCGTAGGATGCTTAAACAGGCATAACAACAGAACTTCTCATGTCTCATCTGCTACGGCCCAGACGATCATCCTACCAGATGCCAGCAGCAATAATCTACACATTTCCAGGAAATCTGTAGGAACTATGGAGTTGAGGATTTCTTATATTAAGATGACATCGAAAGCTATGGCCCTGTTACCTGACTCTACTTAATGAAGATTTAAGATTCCCAGAGGATATTAGTCTGAATTAGCAGTTACTCCCTCTCACTAGCAAAAAGTGCAAGTAGCACTGCAGTGAAACAGGACCCAGAAGCAGAAGAGTTGCCCTATACATTTACTAACCCTACTCTCCTCTTAAATAAGAGCTAGCTAAATTAGTAATTTAGATACAGATCACAAAATTCAGTTTTTATCAATAAAGACATGGTTTGATTTTAAGAAGAGAAACATCTCTCTACATAAGCCAAGACACAAATAAAACTGGGATGTGAAACCTAATGGTCCCTTGTGTCCCAATAGTTAGAACCTGAAGCTCAGTGGCTTCCCAAAGCTTTCTCTTAAGGGTTTCACTAACACTTTAGAGCCACAGTTTGTTGACCTCAAAAAAGTCAAGAGTGACAAGCTGCCTATTTGTTGGGGGATTTATCCTTTGACAGAAGGCTGACAGCATGCATTTTTGTGTAACTTGATGCATAGCTGAGCTTTTTCACCTCTGACTCTCCCTAGCCATTAACCTGACTTACACGATTTAAAAAGAAAAGAAAATTTCATTCTAACACTGTACTACTTGCAAGCAATTTTCCATCACTCACATGCAGCTTCCTAGTTTTATTAAAAAAAAAAAAAAAAAAAGGCAACTCAGAGTTTTGTTTACAAAGTATTATTCACTTTGATTCCATTTGCAAACTTTGTTCTGCTTTCAAGGGCTGTAAGGTCCCAGATCTACACCCTACCCCTTCACCACAATATCACAATGCATTTGTGTGTGCACCCTCTCTTACTCCCTTCAAGTAGGCACCACATACAGTATAAGCATGTGCAATGCTCATACTGGAGCACAGACAGTTAGCTGAGAATATCAACAGATTTAATTCTTGAGAGGCAGATTTAAGACCAGTGCTTTCAAGGTGAACTTCCAAAGCTTAGCATATATCTGGAAACATGGTCATGAAACACTCTGGCTGATCTCTAAGGCTTCTTTGTACAAGACATTTCTACTAGCTCTGCGTTTCAGTCCAGTCCTCCCTTGCCTAATTATTGGTCCCAGTCATAGCAGTGGAATGTTGGGCACAGGCTTTAATAGTCAGGATACTGCACTTAGTTTTCTTACAGTTTTTCCTTGCACATCAGAGAGCAAGTCACTAAACTCCTAGTTTAGATTTTGGAGTAGAGGTGGATTTTTTTTTTCTTCCTTTTAAACTCTTTGTTTGCTGTAATGAGACATATAGCTCAGAGTGTTTAAATGTTTAAACATTTCATTAATGAGTTGGCTCCTATGATGCAACAGTGCCCGAGTCTGAAAAGGCATGTCATAATATCTGAAAAATCACACTCATGTCCAAGCAGCTTTCTAAATATTTGTTCTAGAAATTTATGAGGCTAGTTGGTATCTCAGGGCTAGTCTACACATATACTGGTATTCTGATTAGAGATGAGGATTTTTGTTGGAGGGGGTCTTTTGTTCTTAATAAAAATAGGAGCACCAATTCCAACCCAAATGTGACTAACGCTCTATTAATAAAAACAGTGACCTAATAGTACAACTATACCCTGTGGGACTAGGCTATACTGACACATGCAGCCATGTGCTCATAATCACTTCAAAGGCAGTAACAGAGATCTAAGATATCACCACACCCAGCTCCTCATTACTGCACCTCTCATCTTGGAGATTACCACCCACCATGATGAACAGCAGCAACCACTTGCAGAAATGCTCTTTGCCCTCCAAAGAGTAGCCAGTCGCATTCGTTTGGACTGCTCCTGACTGTAAATTAAGCTTTCCTGCTCAACTAGGCACTGCAGCAAATGGGTTTTGGCCCAAGCTCTGGGTGCAGTGCATCCTACTGAGGGAGTGCAGAGAGCAGCTAGCAGGCAATTGCCTTGGGAACTTCTCCAGAGAGACATCCCCTGGTGCCCCTACCTGCACACTGTGTATTCGAGGCCAGCTTGAACAAAATAGCTTTGGTAGATATAAACTAGCTGCCAATTCAAGCAGGGCTTGGGTTAAAGTGTTGGCTACTCTCAGCTCTCCTGCAAAACGCATGCAAAGTCAACATAAAATGTTACTCGATTAACATTAGGCAGATGAGTGCAAAAGAGGTGCAAACACAGCTAAATGTGGGAAGTAGGGGCCAAAATCTCAGCTTTCACATAAAACGTTTCAAAGCTACAGGATCCAAGCCAAGAAACTAGACAAAAAGTTAAAATGTTTCTTTCTTTCAATATTATGACTGCTGAGGCAGCAGGTAACGCTTGGCACCAGGCAAAACCTGGGACTTTGGTAAGTTAGGTCCTCTCTGAGCTGCCCAGGGTGGCTGTACGAGAGGCTATCTGAACTTCCTTCTACCCACCTTTTCACCACTGTTTGGGCTGCAAGGGCCTAACAAGTGTCCCCTGACTGCCTCAGTCTCCCCTCCACAAGGCACTGTGCTTCATCTTACAGGTAGGGCCCTTCAGATGGGCTGTCAGGTAAGCAACAGCAACACCCTTCTGCAGAAGGATCGCACACGCGTCCACTCATAAGTTGTGTAGTAGATAAATTTCCATGTTGTTCTTAACTATCAAAAGCTAAGAAATCTTTCACTACAGTTCCGCAAATGCTTGGAGCCAGCACCGCTGCCAAAAGAAGCAATCTCATCTGGCCAAGAAAAAGGTTAGCTTGAACCCATCTGGGTTTACCATGCCAGTTTACAACGCAGCAGCAGCAATGCTTGTGTTGGCACAAGGAAGGGAGCAGCAGGACCATTTCTTTGGGTGGCAATGCCGGTTTACGCAGGCTCAAACCCTTTCTGAAAGTGCAGCCCAAGTTCTCGGAAGGTTTCAAGTCTCATGCAGCCAAACTAGGGGGAAAACCTATGGGTCACTCAATTTTACTCGCAGAACCGCTAAGACCTCCCAGAAATGCTTTTAAGTTAAGTATGTTCACATTTGTAAGGCGCTAGAGAAATAAGATAGGTAAATATTTAATTTTCTCCCTTCCCTTTCTCTCTGTCCCTGCCACTATGAGCAACTTATTATAAGTTTCATATACTAAAGGCACGATTTGGAACAGCTCCTAGAAGGTGAGCGTCAAGTTCCCTGCCTGTAGGCCAGATGGAGGCTGATCATCAACTGCATGTTCTGATTGCAAACTGCTTAGCAATGCTGCGGGCAGCACAGCATTCAAAATACGTTGCGTAGACTTTGCTGCAGGACTGTTTAAAATAGAACAGAGCAGACATCTTTCCCACCTTTACATGGGGCATAGCTGGGAAGGGAAAAATACTAAGTATATCAACTTCTCTTGCGTCCATTCCCGGTGTAAAGGTATCCCCTCAAGGTGATCGGAGCAACAAAAGAAGGCAGTGCTTCTGAAAGGTACTTTGATAAGGATATTGAAACAATGCTGAAGAAAAATACGGGGGGGAAAAAAAAAAAAAACAGGTTTCAAATACCAGGACGTATGTGGGAACAATAAAATAAAAAATAACTAAGCAAAGGGCTGGAGGTTTTGTTTGCTTTCCCCCCTTGCCCCTTCACTTCCATCGTTTGCCACCTCAGGTGTATGTTAATTTTTTTTTTTTTTTTTTTTTTTGCATTACTTGAATGCTGAGGATTAGCACTAAAAGAAAAACCAAGAGAGCTACTGTATTCACAGCTGCCTATTGTTTTTAAGAACCATCAACTTTTCTCAGATAAATGCTGATTAGGCCACCTGAAAACTCAAACTCTGTATGGATCCATGGACAGCTGCCAGACATCCTCCGGACTCCAACAACGTACACTCGAGAGCCTCGGAGTGACTCACGTACGGGAAACCAAAGTGAGGAAGCACAGCGCTTTCCTTCACAGACAGGATGCAAGAATAGGCTTTGTGTTCGTTTTCCTAAGAGTTTTTCACTTTCAAGTCCTGCTGCTTTCCAAGAGCAATTCTTGAATCCCCATCATCTTAAAAATATTCTAGTGCTTGATGGACTAAGTGGAAATATCTGATGCAAACGGCACCTGATGGTCCAGGTCCCAGAGATCAATGAAACCTGTCACAGCAGGGGAGCACAACTAAGTCATCTGTCACCACGGGCCGCAGACACACTCCAGCCGTGCTCTTGTCTGCAACCACAGTGGAAGCCACGGCCTGGAACACGGAGCAGCAAACAGCCTGCAGCAGCCCTGCGGGCTACCCACGCCTGTCCTGCAGCTTGGTACAAACACCGCGTTGCAAGTTCTACAGCAAAGTCACGTGAATTTAAATCTGAGATAAAGTGTAAATGCCCACGCTGCCTATTACCCCCCATCAAACCAACAGCTCTGACAGACTCTTCCTTGCACAACTCCTTTGTGACTGTGGAGATGTAAGAGGACTAGGCCCCCTAGGACCACAGGAACAGACCTAGAAAGTCTCTTTGTGTAAGAGACGCCTAACGCTGCCTCAATCACCATGACATTTTCCTACCAGCAAAATAAAACAAATTAGATAAAAATAGATTGAAAACATGAGTACTTATGGCCAAATGTAAGATACACATAGTTTATACTTACATAAATCAATCCCTCACGCTCCCTAGGTTATTCCTAAGTACAAGCAGACACTGTTCAAGAAACCTTTCCAAATACACCCTGATCCTGTTAATATTTACGTGCACAGGAAGCTCCACTGAAGTCATTATAACTACTCATATACACAAAATTTAACATACTGCATAACTGCAAGTTTCAAGCCATGAAAACTTAACTTATAAACATAGGACCTAATTTGGTTGCCTATACCTATATGCCTGAAAAGCTGCACAGTCAGTCCCGACTTAAAAAAAAAAAAAAAAAAAAAGCCACTACATCAAACTATGAAATAAACTCTCAGAATAGTGGAGATACCAAGATACCAGAGGCTGTGCTTACTGGGTATCAAGTGAAACACAGCCAGAAGTATCTAATCTTTATTGAAGATAGAAATACGTATTGATGCTTCTCTACGTGCATAAATGAAGAAATATCTGATCTCTATACTTATTGTTCCCTCTCTGTACAGAGATTCCAGTGCCAGCACTTTTGTCTGGCGGTGTCAAGTTTCCAATAAGTTTTCATTTATGCATTCTCCCTTCGAGACTAGTTAGCAATTAATGCTAAGATAGAGTTTCCTAACATCAAACAAGGAAGTCAAGAAATAAAATAATGAAGTATTTGAAAAATGAACCCATAGAAACTCCAGGAACTGTGAAGAAAAAGCAAGCCTCCAAGAAGTCCAGTTGATTTTGCTTTTTTTAGCTAGTTAATTAAAACCGCTTAATATAACATTTCTAAATAAAATCCCTCATGCATTCCATTTGTCCAAGCTATTCTTTCCCTAGGAACTCCTGGAAGCTCCTTTCTCACAGGGCATTGGTCCTCACTGCTGTTCTGCAATTACATCCCACCTGCAGGGTTTATTCCAGTTTTGCCTACCAAGGGCCACTTAAAGCAATTCAAGAGCCACCAGCTAGTGACAGCTGGCAAACTCAAACCTGTCTCGGTAGTCTATCATATGTAATCAATTGCAAATAGAACTTCAACAGACTCATCCCATTATTTCCCAGCTAATTCCCCCCAGGAATACAACCTCCTATTTTGAATCATGATGCTAGTTTTGCCCCTTTCCCTCCCTCGCCAGCATCTCCCGTCCCCACCCTTTGCCGCAGTTCACTGCCCTGCTTCAGCTTTTCAGCTTGACATCCGTTATGTTATGTCAGCTGTTACATTACGCTTAAAACAATAGACTCCAGCTGGCTGAGGTCAGATGTGAAAACAAGGGCCTAACAAAGCCATAGGCCCTCCAGTTATACTGAAATTGAGATACACACTGAATGTAGCACTTAATGACAAACTGCTTTCCAGACATTTGGGCAAGGCATAAAGGAAACACCTGTCACTGCAAACATTACACACTAATCCAGATAAATCCTAAATTTAAAAATCCTTCTTTTCACTACTTGGCTCTACTGTGCACCAGCATTTCATGATCTTAAACTTTTTTCCCCAAGGTGGAATTTGTATTATTCCTCTTGCTTATTAAAAAGTGAAATAGTAAAGACTAAGTATCATTTCAAAGAAACATGTTTAATATGTTTGTTTCAGAGTATCGCAGCAAATGCTCAGAGCTTGACATGGATTTAAAGCCCAGGAAAAATCTGGTCCAACTTTAACCCTGTAGTAGAATCCTCCGCAAAAGCAAACACCAGATGTAGCAGTGACTAAAACAACTTTTAGCACTGGTCTTTTCTTGTACACACCTTGGAAGGGAATTTATTAGAGTGCAACTACACCAAAAGAAAAAAAGAAAAGAAAAGAAATGGACACATGTGGCTTTGTAAAAGTAGTCACAAGCTCTTGAGGAACAGGTGAATTATCAACACCTCTAACAGGCACCCCTCCACCCCGCTTGCCTGCGCTGTGTGTAACATAACAGCAGTGTTTCCCCAATGCTACTACACTGCTGTAGCTCACAGAGGAAAAGACGGATAATTCAGGCACTGCTTTTGTTGCGAGCAGGGCAGATCCTCACACGAGAGCGTGCGGGCCACCAAGCAGCCCGCAGACAGCCCCATTTATCACCTTGGGTTTGCACCAGCCTGAAACCTGTCACCAGATCCAGGGCGAGCTGGGGACAGTCCCTCTTTCCAGAGCCAGGCTCAATTTTCAAGCCAAAACTGTGAAACGTTCTATGTTCCACAGTCAGCTAATCCCAGTGTACTTGGTAAATGCTGATTGCTGATTCCTTTACTCACAGTGACTTCATTGCAGAATAAACTGCTCCATAATATGGATAAAGGATCATAAAATTTGTCTGAAATCTAACCGCATGTGTTAAATTCACTGCACAGAGTGAATTTGTCTATGAAGAGGTGCAAATAAAATGGTTCAGAAATGTTGGATTTTCCTCTGTATACTGCCCCTTTGGGAAATTCTACTGCTGAGCACTAAATAACCTTTGAATTTTAAATAATAGTATTAGGGCACCTCACCTCAGAACTCCAAGTAGAGAAATCCAAGAAAAAAAAAAATTTTATGGGTTTTACAAAAAGGCAGAAGCGGAGGGAACCAGCTTTCTGCACGCAAGTCTGACTTCACTAAATCCACACTCCAGCATGGCAGACTAAAATGAGACTCCAAACCCAGTACATTTTGAACCTGCTAGAAAAAAAAATGCATCCAACTTTGCACAGTGAATATGGACAATATATTGAGAGTTATTTCTGTTTATTGAAAATTCCCCAAACCCATATGAAAAAAAAACATATTTTATCTTGGAAAAAAAAAATATATATTTTATACCTAACTATTAATAGACTATTTTTACCTACATCTCCCCACCACCTACATTCTGCATCCAGGCTCTCCAAACAGGAGCCTCGTCAGTGTGATCCAATGCTGCCCCCTATAGATTTTAGCAGAGGTGTTTAGCAGAGAACCCCCCTCCAGAGGTGTTGGATATTTTTTTTTTTTAAGTACCTACAAGAAAAAAATACAGGTCATCTTTACTGGTCTTAACATACTTCCCTTCCACGTCTTATCCTTCTTCCTTCTTGGCCTTCCTCTTCAGCTCTGACCTCACCTATACCACACAGTAACAGCCATATGGCTTTGCCTTTAAACCCATTTTTCTAAATTACTTCAGCTGCCCTAGCAGATAGTCTTATTTTCACGTTTAAAGCATCCTATTTAGGTCTCAGACTTGTTCAGAATAGACATAAGAAGAATTAAACCCAACTGAAAGACTGTTCAAACCCAACTGAAAGACTGTTCACAGAGTCTTAGGATGGACACAAGGTGACTTCTTTGCTTTAAGTGAAAGTTGAGATTCTCAACTTCAGCCATCAGCTGAGTGACAGAAAGGAAATACTGCAGTTAACAATATTATGAACACGTCTAACTGCAGGCTCAATGGAGCAAAAGGACTAAAGGGCACGAGTCCGTCACACAAACATCTGCTGCATCAACTGACCTCACTCTGGGTCACGCTAAGGGACATTGCTGAGAGAGCAAGGGAAAAATCTTTCACTTTCCAAACTCCAGCTGTTCCTCGGAGAGACTGAAGCAATCCGCAGAGCTATCGCTCAGGCATCTTTGACAGGCACTGCTCTCACTTCATTTTTCAGAGGAATGAAAGTGAAAACAAGCCTCGATGTCTATCGTGTAACTCTTACGAGTCTCCATCTCAGCCTCTCAACTATGGAGGATGATCAGAAAAATAATGCCAGAAGCATTTTGGTCTCCGTGAAGACTGTCTTCAGACTCAAAAACTGAATATGTCCAAGTGAAAAACAAGAAAACAAAACCAGATTCAAACAAAACTTCTGTTATCACAGGAAATAAAATGTAACTTCCTCTTTGGTCTAGATTCTGTGCCATTTTCTCTTAATTTCAAAGCCAATATCGCTAATATTAACTGCCTAGAAATATTGCTTTATTTTCACTGACAGTCCTTTTATTTTTTAGTATGTTTTTAGAATTGTTTAACCTCTTCCGTAAGCAAGATCCTGAAGTGGAAAGGGAACTCTGAAAACAAAAAGCTGGAAAGAGCTTATAGTTTCATCATAAAAACATGCCCTTACAGTGTTTTTGGTTGGAATCTATATTGAAATGAGATGCCTACAAGAAAATAGCTTTTTCAGGCTCACTAAATATCCCTTCGTTCAGCAGAATATTTAATCCCCTTGGACCAGGCACTTGGATTTTCTTAGATCATGCTGAGATAACAGCATTCTGCTGTGTTCTGGCACCATAAAGTCCTTGCTTATGAAAATAAAAGAAAAATATGGCCTCTCTGGGAACATACATCTCTGTATTACTTTTTTCCATAGTTTAAATATTGTAGTCTCAAAATCAATTTTTACACAGATACACCACATTCTCTTTATGAGTCATGGCAAAAGCTCTCCCGCACCACTATTTTAAATGGGCCAAGTGTACATATACCCTTCAAAAGGATGATCCTTTCACAGTCTTGGCTCAGACTCCAGCTCTTGCTGGGTAAGTGCCAGCAAATAACGCGAGTCAAAACCCTCCGAGAGCACCACCTAGTGAAAAAAGATAAAATAAACACATGCAAATTTAAGCAGCTTTCACTGCATTCTCCAAGCCAACAAAAGGCCAATTCTCTCCTAATCTCCCATTACAACTGCATTTAGGTATAGCTTTCATCAAGGCTCTTTGCCTTGTGAAGTGTAGTGACAAGTATAGAAAGACCTAGAAGCTAATTATTAGTTTTTTGTTTAAAATTGCAACACCATTTGTAACATATATTTAAACTTGCCTTTGTTTATTTTTCCAGTGTTAAGCCTAAACCTGATTTTTTTTTGTTGCTATGAAAAATAGCAGCATTTTAAAATAAATAAGAGACAATAACATAACCTCCCTACTTTGGTAGTTGGACATGACATTATAGCAACATAAAGAGCTCCAGAGTAAAAAGCAATATGATGCATATATTATATATACATTTAAAATCTCAATGGCCTTTTCAGATCTTATTTTCAAATAATATTATATCTTGTGTGACTATTACTGCAACATGCAGGCGAGGTTCATGAAAAAGGGCACACAGCCTACACGTATCTGTAACTTTAAACACAAAATTGGTCTTTCTGGTTTCAGAAACCTCTGCTGAGGTCGCCCAGATGTTTATATCTTTTCGAGGGTTTGAGCAAAAAACCTTGGCTACATGGAGGAAATAAAGGACAGCTCCTGACTGCGAGTGTCTTCGAGAGCCCTCTTTAAATAGCCATTGGGCCAGGAGGAACAGATTCTATGCTTTTCCTAACGCGCAGCTCGACCCATGCAGTTTGTGCATGGGCTACAGAGGGGACTCTAACAATCCCAGTTTACAAATAATGGAAACACCTACATATGCTTTTACAGCTATTCCGCCTCACTTTCATGGTAAGTCAGATGTACAGTACCTACGTGGCAAGCTCATCTAATCAGAGCTGCTCCATCGGGCTGTACAGCTCAGCGCACCCAGGCCTAAGAGTGAGGACTTAGCACATTCATTGTGCTGTACTCATTTCTTGCCTTGTCCAGACCAAAAGAAATACACAAAACAATCTACTTAACTCCTGTAGGCATAATTTCCTGGCAAAATAATATTGCACATTTGGTACTATCAGCTATTGCAGCCTTACCTTCAAGGCATCACAGAATGTAGCACATTTAGACAGAATCACAGCCTGCATAGGAAATGATGTATAAACCAAAGGCAACCTGCTCTTGATGAAAGCTTTATTAGATTTCTGTTTGGAACGCAGAAAAGGAAAAACAGCCTCAAATAATACGTCCTTCATAAAGAGTTAAAAGTCTCTATGTGTTACTTTTAAAATGATTTTGATCTCCCAGAGCACACATTTGGGCAGTGTATCTGAAGTTTCATGGAAGGACTTGAGACTTCATAAGCCTCAAGCTCCTCAGGGTTCACTCGGGCTTAAGGTTACCTCCCTTGCACTATCTCAGTTAAATCCAGGCAGAAAAGACTTCTTTCAGATTGCTATGCTCCTGCTGGTAGGTTGTTTCTACATTGCTGGCCTTTGCAGTCTCTCTCTTATCAACACTAGTTTGTAAATTAACTTTGCCATAGATGAACGAAGCACCGTGTCACCTGCTTTTGCTGTCTGCTTCTAAAATAAGGTATTTTTCTGGTATAATTATTATGGTATAATTATTACTGTAGTATAACCAGAAATCTCTCTACAACCACAAAAGAGAAATGAATTCTACAGCAAAGCAGTAGAAGGAGTGCTCTCCTAAGCCTAACAAGTCTCCTTGCATGACCCTTTGGGTCAAAAGTCCGCACTGCATTTTCTTCTTTCTGAATCCCTGTATGGTGTACACACCTTCTACTTTGTTTGCATTTCTGAAGTTGCTCTTCAGTGAGCTGTCTGTGATAAGCCCCTCCCAAGAATTCAGTTCCATCTAATCTTGACAGCGTTAGTAATGATAAATGATAACATCAGTAAGAACACTTTAGAGTGAAAGCAAAATCTTAAAATAAGAACAGAATAGGAGATCTTGCTGGGGTGAAACAAACAGGAAACAGATTCTGACATTTATATTTGTCTTGCAAGGTACTCTCTCGAAAGTCCCACCAAAAGTGGGTAAGGCAGAGAGAACAGTGGTCCACCTAAGTGTTTTGGACCAATACTCCCCTGTCAACCCTGTAAGTTTCTTCAAGACTACAAGTTTTTTGCATGAAAAATAAAGAGTCTTTAGTGAAAACATTGCGTTGTAATTTTTTTTCTGTGAGATCTCAGTTCAACGCTAATAATACATAATTAATTCCCTAGTTTATAGCAGTTACGTACTACAAAATTCAAAAGAAGAGCTCTTCATATAGTCAGGCCAATCCAGTACTGAAACCACATTCAACCTTGCACAGTAATTTTACAGATTCTAACAGCTCACTTTTGATCCCGCCCTTTTGATATACTGAAATATAAACATAGGCCAATACTTACAGTTGCATCCCTGGCCCAAATGCATGTAAACCTTCTCAAAATTGATTCTATTAAAAACATGAGCAAATGCAGAATGTTTTTCTTGACTGTGCTTACTTTAACGTGCTAGGATAAATCCCATACATCACCATAAACTCTTTATATATACGAGCTATATCTTGACACATGGAAAGTGATGATTTTATACTGACTGTTCATACACAAACATAGCATAAGACCTTACAAAGATAATCCTTAAAGAAAAGGAAATCTGAACTTGCCAGTGCTGAATACATACACAACTGCTGAATTCCTGGGAAATACTAAGAGCAGGATTAAAATGTTAAAAATTAACCATAGCTAGAGCAGAAACATAAATTCATCCTGCTTCGCAAAAAGATAATATAGTACCTGCTTTGATATGTAGTATACATAGATGTATAATATAGTACCTGCATTCCACGATTTCATGAAGAAAAATGTATTTTCCTCTTGTATTATCAAAGATAAAGCAAAAATTAGTGTTTTTTGTGATACTATCGCATTTGCAACTCATCAAAGAAATTGTCAAATTATTAAGAGAAACAACAACAAAAAAAACCCTTATATCTGGTTAAAAAAAATCCTACAACCACAAAGACAGAGAGCTAATGGATGCAGAAAAACATGTATGCACTTCCTTACCTGACCATTAACTATAATAACGCACTTAGTTGCAATATCTTACAAGTTTTATCTTATCTTTATCTTACAAAAACAGCAAGCATGCAAACATACTGCATGGAAACATAGAATGGTTGACACTAAATCAAATGTGTTATATTCTTATAGTGTTCTTGTAGTTAGGTACAAAATCTTAATGTATTCGATTACTAGATAAAACTGGTAATTGATTGGTTTTAAATGGACTTTTTCATCTTATCATTTACTGGTACACTGCTAAAGAAACTATTTTGAACAAACCTTAAATTGCTAATTACCGTTTTCTTTATACAGTGACAACGCTTTCTTTAGTAAAATAATGGTCATTTAGCTACAAACAGAAGTAAACCAGCAATTAGCAGTGGGGAGCTCATCACTACCACAAAAATTCAGCATTTTTGTAGACTTAAAATTCTGCTTCTCAGACTTCTAAACTGAAGTTCCTGAATATGAAAACTTAACTGGCAGGACAGCAACACTCTGAATATTCCTTGATATGTACATAATAATACTAATAAAACATGAACAAAAGATAACTTAAGTTTTCTCCATGCTTAAGATGAGTAGAGCAAATTGAATTAACTCTGAAGTCAGTGAGAAGATGCAAATTTTCCACTTGCAAAAGAAGGCTGGATCTGACTTCCATTAAGGAAATGTCTTACTTTGCCTTCTACAGTTAGGTATCTGGCCTTCAGCATGGCTGAACAATAACCTGAGCACTACGAGGGATTCAAGCTTAATTAGAACAGCTGTGTGCGTTGGACAAAATGCAGGCACCCTCAGCGTGGACCATATAGGGTAAGAGTGTTCTCTGGTGTGTTTTCATACTACTTTGACTCTCTGAGTTTCTTTGGCTTTACAGCCTCATTAGGAAGAAACAGAAAGAAGACTCTTGTCAATTAGACCATGAGGAACAGACTGCTTGCTATAATACTAGTTCAGGAAATTAGAATTTACGCGTTAAGAACAAACATACATCAGTCATGTAAGTGTCCACATACATACCATCCAAAACAGCGTTCCTGTAGCCAGTGCTGCATATTGTTCAATTGTAGAAAGCACACTGAATATAAGGCATATCAGCACAATAAGGAAGCTGTAAAAGAATAAAATAGAAATGAAGTAATGCAGTGACAGCACATATATTTATTCCATTGTAAGTTACCTATACGCACAGAAATGCCCTTGTTTCCCATCCCCTCAGAAAAATAGCTCCCATTATTCATCTCCATTTTAAGAATTGCTATTTCTGAACTTCCTCCTTCAAAATTTCAAGTATTTGCCTTTCTTACTGTACTAACTTTTAACAGCTTATAAAAGGGGCCCAAATAAGCCAGTACTTATCAGGGTTTGCCCACACTGTCTTGAGAGCCACTCCTCAAAAAAGGCCTTAGATAAATGAAATCCGACATTTGACATCTGAAACATCACACCGGATAATTCCATTTTAAACTAAAAAAAAAAAAAAATTGACCATCACAGAAGGGATGAGAATAGTTGGGTTTTTTCCCCCCTCAGCCCCTCTGACCAAATGAGTCCCTACAGAAAGCTTCTGGTTTGCAAGGTGAGATTCGCAACACCAGGAGTTGTGGCAACCTCAGCCCACTTGCCTGCGTGCCTGGGGTTGCCTGTGTCCAGAGGCCCAGAGCCCGGCTGGAGGGCAATAAGGTGCTAACCCTTTCCCTGAACAGCTTCAGCTGTGCCCACCACCCTGCAGGACTGCTGCTTGCCTTAGAGGAATATATCTGGGAGACTAAAACATTTAAGACCAAAACCAGGTGCTGTCCACTATGCGCTCATGTCAGCAGCTTCCAGTTTGGTTTCTTGAATCAGAGCAGTTAAACAATAGAGGCCTAGAGCCATCTCCACTAAGTCAAACATATAAAATACCATCACAAAATGACTGCGTAATGCATTTCTTCTCCAGCATCTGCAGAGCACTGCTGCAAATTGCAAGAGCCACTGTGGAGCAAGAGAAAAAGAGGGAACTGAGAACAAGTATGGCAAGGGAAAGAAATGAAGAATGAGTAAAAACTCACTGAATTTTGACCTATAGCTCCAATTCCAAAAGGAGTTGCTAGATTAGTCACATTGACATGAACAGATGAGGTTAGAAAGAGCCCCAGGGGCAGCGATCACTATGTAAGGCCTTGGCCACTAAAGTCTGTTTTCAGCTATGTGCATGTATTTGCGAGGGTAGGTGCTTTGGGTTTTTTTCCCATTTAGCTTGCAGTATGTATGTTAAAGCCCCTATACAGCTATGGAGGAGCTCTGTCAAGTAGCCACGTTTCATTCTTCATTACTGAGAGAAGAAGAAGAGTCTCCAGTGCAGTTGTCTGTGCTTTATTCAGTACCTGCCAATGATAGCAGAAAACAAAAATTCTACTTTTTCTGTGTTTACAAATGGTCACCAGTATCTGTGGAATTCACAGCTTGCAGAAGCTGGATGCACAGCTTTGAGCCACAAACTGCAAAGGGGGGTATATTTATGCAGGGAAAAAAGGGTCTCCAGGGATGCCCACCTCCCACCCCTCTATTTCCAACCCATTTCACCCAAGTCCTTCCTGCCAGCCCATCCAGGAGGGACCGACTGTTCTTTTCTTTTTATCTCAGTGCTCACATTTGTGTTCCAGCTACCATCACTTCAGTTCAATACATCCATTTATTCCCTTCAAACCAGCTGCAACCCCAGCAGGCCTTCTTTTGCCTTTTTCACTTTAAACTTTAAATGAAATCAATTGTGATGAAAATTAAGAATGAGCATTGGCATGAGCCAATGGTAACACTGGCAGGAATCAGAAAAGGTTTTCCAGAAGAATGTGCCAGCCATTGAGGAAAAAGCTGTCATATAATATAATCACCAGCATCAA
Source organism: Nothocercus julius (assembly GCA_013398735.1). NCBI lineage: Eukaryota > Metazoa > Chordata > Aves > Tinamiformes > Tinamidae > Nothocercus > Nothocercus julius. The sequence goes on along the minus strand of VZSV01000113.1, from coordinate 1,215,940 downwards.
GACAAAAGTTTCCTACAGGATAATCCATGGAGTCTGTCCATGGAAGACATGCTTGCTATGAAGAATTCCTCTCTACGCTCCTCAGCAACTTACATTTATTTTTTTAAATAGAAGAAAATGAAAAAACAAACACACTAACCACATTTATAATCTATGGGGATTGTGTAAATACCTTCTATAAACACTGCATCAAAATTCCCTACTTTTTATTGTATCATTAGACAATGTGTATTTAAGGCCCATGAAGTAAGGGAGCACTCTCCATTCTCCATCTTAAAAATAGGGAAATGAGGCCACACAGCAAATAAATGAAGTCCTCAAGACAAGGATAAATTTTCTCTGACATATCTTTACTTCTTATTAAGAAAACAGATAGCAAATTAAACTGTTTCCAAATGCATCTCTACACAAGCAAAATAGAGAGAAACAAAAGAAAAACTTTGCATGCAAATTCAGGATTCTTTTCCACAAATCCTTTTTGTTCAAGTTGGTCTACCAACCGCCTATTTTTATGAAATATATTAGCATATAAAGGAATGCAGGTGCATCTCTTAAAAAAAAAAAAAAAAAAGACCTGAAATATCTACTTAGTTTAGTGGTAGAGAGGTTCAAGGGAAGGAAAACTGATCTGAATACGAGGAGTTCGAAAACACTTGAAATGACCAAGCTCTCAAGAAAACCAAGTGTGGCAGGGCAGGCATTATGAGATTCCTCAAAATGCAGCACATTTAAGGGTAACGTACACATATCCAAAGGATATTGTAAAAAGCACAAGAGAATTGAGAAGAGGAAGCTTATAGATAATCAGGTACAAAAATCAAATTAGTAGGCAGTGATGAAGAATTGAAGTTTACGGTATAGAAAATATCACATATATGAGACAAAATTGAGTATATAGTACAGAAAACTTCATATACACACACAAACATGAGAATATATTGTCATCTAGATAAATTATACATCTGTGGGTGTGCCTGATTTACCTCTGAAAATCTTTTGCCCTTCTTAAGCAAAGAGAGGAGGCAGGGGAGCACGACGATAAGCGAATCATTTCAAATACCTACAAAGTACATCCAGGCTTTACAGTCCTTCTACCTGCAAATTGTCCCACAACCTGAGAAGACAAATGTTTTGTGACAAATAAATGTAAATGGGGGCAGTGACATGGAGATAAACATGGCCTGACATATAAAAAGCTCCTGTTCAAAGCAAACTGAAAGTTGCGTGAGATGGTGCAATACTCCTGAATATACTCCGAATACTAATATATTTAGTATATTAATAATTGTACACTTGTTAAAAACATAACACCTCACCAATACATTAAGCCAGCAGAGGGCAGGAAATCAAAGACTATCGTCTTTCTGTGCTTTTTCTGGATAAACACAACTAAACAGTACTGCATATGGACTAAGAGTCAAAGCTTCGATTATTAAAAGTGAAAAAAAAAACCTAAACTTAGGGGTGGAATTGCCCACCAAAACCTTTTAAAAAAAAAAAAAAAAAAAAAAAAAAAAAAAAAAAAAAAAAAAAAAAAAAAAAAAAAAAAAAAACACTCCATCAGAGAGCAGCACACTGTCTACTACTATGGGTTTTCATTCCCATGGATCAGTTGGGATCTTATTAATAGGATATCTTTTTTTCCAGGAAAAAAACAAACAAACAAATAACCACAAAACAACCCCCCCACACACACACACACTCCTGACATGTATGATGCTCTCCAAGCTGACAGCATGACAGACTTCCACGCCCACAAATACATACTATCCCAATGGAAATAAAGATCTTCAGTCAAGTATTTCTTCTTTCAGTTTTTCTTTGGTGTTAGAGGATTTTCTGGAAAGCTTGGTTAAATCTATCTTAGCATTTCTTCAAATAAACGTGCCTTCAGAATGAAACTCACGCTAAGTTTCTATAAATTAAAATAATGACCGAGAAATTCTCTCAAAGCCCATGAAAAGCAAATGCCATTGCCATTCCAAAAACAAGTCTGCAGAGGTCTGGGTAAAAGGCAGGAGAGCTGGCAGACCAATCTAACTCATTTCATGCCATGTAGCAATCCATCTCAAAAAATAACCAGCAGTTAATTCAGATCAACAGCAACTGCTGAGCATTCCTTATGCATCCAGGATTCCTCCCGCAGAAATGAATTGCATATTTTGAAGAGGCGAAATCAAAAAAGAAGTTCTCTCTACTCAAACAGTGGCCACTGGGTAACTCCTCAAAAAAACTCCTGAAGAAAATATCATTTTTTTCTCCCCATTCCACCAACGAATCACTAGTTCCCTGCGACACTTAATGCAACAGACTATTCTTCCCCAGACAGAAACCTGTTCCTGCTGAGAGTTCCTGGGATACCTGAGTGCTCTTCATCACAGCCACAGCCAGGCACCCTGAAGGCCACCACCCTCTGCAGATCCGCAGTCAATGGGATTTCACGGGACTTTTGAAGCAAAATACATCCTTAAGTGCATTACTGGACCAGTGCCACGGTATTTAGCACCTTCCTGGATTGTGTTCTACGGTTGTAAAAACATAAGATTGGAATTGCTACTCATATAACACTCTGCATGTTTACAGCACTAGAAAAATATCAAACTCTACTAACCTATTTAGTTACTTCCCTGTATTCAGGCTAGGTGTTACAAGGGAGGGTAAATTCCAATCCTGACAAGCTTATCACTATTGCTGTATAATTAGGACTGAAATATTCAGCATTATTTAATAATGAAACAGGCTGCTTTGATCATCTGAAGAATGTTTTCTGATGGACACTGACAAAAAAAAAAATTATTCTCACGTCATCTTATTCTGGACAAGATACAGAAAGGATGCTGCAATACCAAAAGCAAAACCCTCATCTTTTCTCTAATGGATATGAAATAGAATTGAGGTTTTTGTTTAGAGTTAATTCTTAGCCCTCTTGCACATAAATCAGGAAGACTTAAAGATGCAGACTAGGTGAATTCCTATGAAGAGAAATAGGTGTACTACAGTGTAAATGATGGATTAAACTTAGAAAATAAAAAACAATCAAGATACAGAAGAAAACAAAGTTGCAGTCATTTAAAAAAAGAAGCAAACAAGTGAACAAAAGAACAAACCCTGGCACAAGAGGAACAGAACTCCCCCAGGAGTCTCTGCTCTCACCAGCACACCTGCAAGTTCTCATCGTGATGATGAGGAAGTGAATTATTCTTTTGTACAACATGGGAGATGCTATATTTCTGAATGCAGGTGTACCTATACACACAGGTTAAACAAGAGAATCAAAGTTCATAAAGTCATATGAGAAATATGATACCTGAGGCCCTTTGCACAATCGCACCTCAGTTCTCCTGGGCGCAGGGGTTAGGATGCAGCACACAGCAGCAGGTTTTCCACCTCCGTCCCCATAAACTGCACAGGGTCCTCCCATTCCCACAGCTCCTCCAGCGTCAGCCTGCCATTCATTTCCTTCTAACACTCGGCTCGTACCCCTTTGGTTTTTTTAAATCCAGTGTTTGTAGCTTCCTCCAATCCACTCTGGAAGCCTAAGAAGGGAAGGACGCACTAGGCAAACAGAGAACAGGAAGAGTTTCCAAGAAGGTTTTTTGATTTTTTTTTTTTTTTTTTTGATAGATACATCTCCTGTCTTCAGCCAGAGGTGCAATACAGATTCTGTTATTGCCTGCCTTCTGCTCTTGACACTAGACAAGTCCAGGACAGTTATGGACAGCAACTGCATAAACTGTCTCTGCCTCAAACCTGAGTCTCTTCTACATGAAGATAACTCTGAGGAAATTGAACTGCCAAGCCTCAAAGTTTCCACAATTCATCTGAAAATAGTGATTTTTTTCCCCCCAGATATTCAGAACGTAGATAAATATATGAATTTTCATAGGGAAAGCCAAAGATACAACTCTGACAGCCAAACATAATCTTTCAAAGCTCAAGAATGTTATATTTTTTCAGATGAAAGATATTCCAAAACTAACTTGCCCAAAATGGCTGTATGACTTAATACCCCTTTACTGAGATCACTATTACTGAAGTTAAAAAGAACCACCACAGATACCAGGCATGCAAGCAGTAAGTCTGTCAGTCCAACCAGTTAATATCAAACCTATGGGCAAGCAGCACTGGACATCATAGCAGAAGACAAAAGTACCATCCCGAACCCAACAAACCCACCTAATTTCAGATATCTGAGAGAAATACGTAAATGAGGAGCCTAAACTAAGCCTAATTTGAGTTTTAAGGCACTGAAAGCCAGAGACATTCATGAAGCAACTCATACCATATTTGAAATGAGTCACTCTGCAAGACGTCTAATTCTTTTGACTCTTGAGGGAGGGAAGGCTCTAAACAGAGCTACCTTCCTTCAGATAAACTCAGTGTGGGCCATCCAGTGTATATGTCGAACCCCAAACACTTACAGGCTTCCCTGAACAGTAATTTAATATTCACTGAATATTTTTAAAGCTGCCTTAAAAAACAGTAGGGAAAAAGCATGTTGATTTGTCAGCCTTGCACACCTGTCTCACAGCAAAAAATTACTAATACCCTAGCTCCTACATAGTTTAACTTGTGGATATCAAGATCTAAACCAGATGAATAGCTCAACAACCAGATTTGAAAACATTTTGTTGTGCTTGCAGTCTCCCACTCATTTCACTAGTTGGTCTGGGTGCAGCCAAACAAATATTCACCACTGTGGCTACCCCAATAATTCCAGTACAAAACCTCTTCTTTTAAAAGAAGAGAGACAGCCAGTAGATCCCTGAAGTTTCTTTAAATCCATCAGAAAAGGAGCATGAGAATTTCCGGACACATTTTTCCATAAGCTACAATGACACAGTGTTGGAAAGGACCCTGTGATACCACAACAGCCATCACAGTGCTGTTTCTCCTGGAAAGCCCTACTCTATTTGTGACCATTTCCATGTGTAGAAGCTGGATACACTTGCTCATTTCCACACAGCCACCAACAAGCCTGAGCCTCAAAAACTGGTGTCTGAAGAACCATCCCGTGGCTCCTTCATTGCAAACACAGGCGCGTGCTCACGCACGCATCACCCAGCGTAGACGTGCGCTCCACACAGCTTTGTCTCCGGGAACTCACAGCTCTTTTAGCTCCTGAAACTCACTGCTTGTTTATCCTGGATACACAAACGTGACAGTCTCCAAAAAAGGAAGCAAAGAGGAATTCAGGTTTTCGGCAACTCTGATCTAACTCCTAGATTGCTTGCAAAGCAAGCACTGGAGAGAAGGCGGTTAGCGCAGACTCCTCATTTTCTTTTCCCATGCTCCAAGACCGTTTACAAACGGCATCTGCCTGCACGTAGAGACCACAGACACTCTGTCAGTAGATGGCAGTCGAGAATAAGCAGCTTTGTGGCTCCTGTATCTAACGTGCTCCATTTCTTTTAATCCCAAGAATCTCACAAGTGCCTGATTGTCTCCGCACTTCTGGATGTTCCAACGAAACCGCTATTAATACAGGGTGGACATGGGCATTTATAAAGAGCAGATGTTTTCTTTCATGGACTCGGTTTTCATTAAACCATTCCTAGGCATTCTGTCTCTTCGCAGGCAGCCAGCATTGTTCACTGGAACAAATGATTTTAGCACGTCAGTGTTCACAGACTCCACATACCTGCTCGGTTCATACCCACAAATGGAGCTATCTCAGCGAAAGTTGGTGTGCAGCACTGCGGTAAAACACTGAGATCATATAAATACAGGCCTGTATATAAACTTGGGATATGCTTCTATGCTATACTGTTCATTAAACAGAGTAACACACATACACACCGAGACACAGGTGTATATGGGCTTAAAGGAGTCTATGTGTAGACATAACTGTACATGAATAAATGTAACACAAACAAAAAAGCTTGGCTTACCCCATGTAGCCACTTGGACCATTTAGCCACTTCATCTCAAAACAGGTTTGAGAAGTCAGAACATTTCCACAAAAGAATCATTCAGTTGACTAGTAAAAACAGCAGCTAGTATACACATTATACTTAGAAATATAAAGAAAAGATACAGGAAATATAGTAGGCCATATTTCAATATTTAGAATTGATCCAGGCTAACTTTCCACTGACCGCTGAAGAAACCTGCCACATGACAGGCAACTGTCAGTGCTGTGCAGTCCCCAGCCTTAAGCTACTTCATTTTTTTTTCCTGGATTTTAACTATGGTTTTACATCATTAGCATTCATCTTTTCTGGCTTAATTCAATATGCAGAATGACCAATGGAACAACTAACCATTCACTGAGAGATAACAATTCTTGTTCAGTAAATGTCACAGGTAACAAAATTGATAAGACATTATAAAATAAACTATAATGATACATCCTGGAACATTTGAAAAGCAGGGTCCATGAGACAAGATGGGGGTACGTACTTACCAGATTAACACACAGCCACCATCATCAGAATCACTATTTAGCACGTAATTGGATTCTGTTTCTTCTTGAATTCTCTTTTACATATTCTCAGTGCAAGCCTTTCCATGGAAAAGGTTAGAATCAGGCCCTAAATTAAACTGAAACCTCAAAAAGATTTAACAGGTGAGAAGAGATGCAAACCTTAGAATACTGTAAATCGAGCTCTATTTTTCCAGAGACAGTCAATTTACCTGGGTTCCGTGGCATATCAGAACTGACCTAAGCTCACTCTTCACTTTCATACAACTTTTTCTCATTGGCGCTATCATTTCTTGAATGTATCAGACTATCAGGGAATTGCTTTACATACATAGCTGCAGGATCTGGGCTCTTTTTGGCAGCAAGTCAATGGCTAGGTGTAGTACATCCTCTCTCTGCTGGAGAAAATGAGTGCAACCAAAAGGAGATACTGTATGAAATAACAAACCATCGCACCTCTTCTAGGGCACCCTGTGATTTATCTTGGGTAGCATTTTGTGCAACTCCTCCAGGAATCTCTGTCTCCACCTTATTTGGTCGTACCTGGAATGTCTTTGGATATACAGCTACAGCCAGTCACATGCATGACCTGTCACCAACTCTTAACTTCCTCGTCGACCTTGTAATTGGAGAGAACTTCTACACAGTTAAATCACGTTTCTGCCATTTACCTTTTAACTATGATCACTTATACTGGTAAATAGAGCAGAGCAAGGAAGGCCTGGCCTCTGTAAAGCATACAGCTTTAGAAGAACTGGAAGGACAATGTTGAAAGTGAAGGACATAAGGAGGACTGTGCAGGCTCAATGTTGGCAGATTCTTATCCTGCTCATCATTATTTGAGCGTTATAATGAGGCTGCAGATCCAATGTATGTTACTTCACCAAAACGTATGCTCTAGCATCATAATCTAATCTTGCAGAAATTGTGTTTATAAGCCATGGGGATGTTCACTGATACGTAGTTTTCAGATTATGAACAGCAGCAGTGAAAAGCATTATTGCAATGTAGATTTAGAAAGACACCTTCAGGTAAGAGATACAGCTGTAGAAAATACTAAACAATAATACTAATAACTGGAAAATTACCCTTTGACGTGTAATCTTATTCTTTCCCCTCCCTTGAGGGGTGGACAGGAAATGGTGCATGTTCTGATGGAAACATGAGATTTGATCAAATATCTTCTGTGACAGGGAAAAGCTATGACAAACCACTTGGGTTTGGCCCCTTACTGCGCTCTTCCTCTCCATTTCTAGTAAGCGCTCTGACAGCGAGCACAGCTGCACTCTCTCCATCACTGCTACTGAAGCAGTTCCATTTAGCACAAAGAACAGGGTATTAGCTGGGGAAGTGCCCAGAGGGTCTCCTGTCCCTCAGTACATGAGCTCCCAACCACCAGATTTTACAAGGCAGGCAGTCTCTCATCTTGGCACACCTTCTATGCCAGGCCAGAGAACTATTCCTTACTTAATTTTCAACAGAAAAATCTTTTCTGAAACAGTTTGTATTTTTGCAAGGCAGTATTCTACCAACACAAACTTCTAATCACCTTACACAGTACTGCATAGTCATCTCCACATTGTAACTAGCTATATATTTATTCTAATTTATATCAAACAATTTCTGATTGCATCTAGGCACCAGATCTTTCCAGCTCTTTCACTGCAAGCATTGCCGAATTGCTTGAGGATAGAAATACAAATAAATGTTAGACACTAGAAGGGAAATAGGTAAAACATGGTAAACGCAGGACTAATGCAGCTAAGTGAGAGGAAAAGACAAGAGAGAGGAAAGGACTCGACATCATAAATAGTATCAACAGGAAACTAGTGCAGAGAATAAACAAGGATGGCAACCTCTTTTATGAAACCATCCTCAATGCTCAGTGTTTCACTTTTTGCAAACAAAACCAGTTTTAGTATGTGGATAAAATGTTCATTCTTAGTGAAGTTCATGTGCATAAATGCCCTATAGGCAAAGATCTTAGGTCAAACTCTTTTGCAAGTCTGGACTGACTGTTGGAAAATTACTAATTCTGTGACAACTGTAACCTATGGGAGCACCATTGCAGTCCATGAATAGGAAACTAAATGAGCAATCAGTTATGCAAGTGGTGAACATCAGATGTCCCCTATCAGGCCATTTTAAGAAGAGTTTGTTTTATATTACTTTTAATGAAGAAACCCTGGAACAAAGGAGTCCTATACGAAGTCCTCGATGAAAAATCATTACCACCTGGAGCTAGAAGAGAGCAACAGCCTACAAAACCCAGAGCTGAAGATGAAGTATACAATAAAAAATACCTTAATCCTAATAACAAAAAGGAACACAAAGGAAGGGGGTAGATCTGTGCCATACAGACTCTTCCAAGGATTCTTCTCTTTGGATTTTTTATACCTCCTTCTCTTGTTTTTGAGGCAGGGGAGGAAGCAGGGCTTCAAGCCCCTTCCCAGCCCCTGGCCCCTCTGCAAACAAAAGCTGCACAGCAGAGGATGAGCACACAGAGAGGCAGGATTCCCTCAAGGAACTGACTACAAGTTTCCTGTATAGTGGATTCTTCCTCTTTGCTATGTCCTACATAGGTCAAGCAATAGATCAGTACTCCTCGTTGTCACTTGCCATGAAAAAGCCTTGCATAGACAAGTGTGAATACTCTGTTTGTATTAGCTTAGGACTATCACATGGAGTTTCCTGTTAATATGTATTGTTCCAACTGTAAAGCAGTACAGTTGGTCCTTCCTGAAGGAAACAATGGTATAATTTTTAACTATCTCCTTGACTTCTTAGAGAAGAAAAAGTCTTCTAAACTCTGTGTGAGAAAGCAGTTTTATTGTACAAGATAGTGTACAATACATGATAAGCTGCTACTAATAAAAGCAGGTTAGCTAGAATTGTAGGTTAGCTGCAACAAAGGCTAAGCAAAGATCCTGTCATATTTATGTCACTCTTCTGGGAGATTAGAGACTGTAAAAATAATTTAAATAATGGGCACTGTCCCAAAGCTCAGAGCAGACAATGAATCAAAAGTCCTATAGGACACTGGACTAGAATTACTGCAGGAAAAGTCCTTACGGTCTTGGCAGAGGGCATGATCACTGCAGAAATGCAGACCAGATGTCAAGATGCTTCAAGAGGAAAGGTTAACTGCCCACACAAAGCAGTGTTATTGCATCCCATAATGAGGCTATTGGCTCCTTTGAGAAGAGTTGAGAGGCAGCACAGGAAAGAGATGGTAGGTGCTGCGTAAAGGATGCTGGAAGCATGATCCAAGAGATGAGAACTACTAAACTCACCAAAACTTCACCAGAGCTCATACTGCTCTTCAAAGGAAGCCTAAGGAGCTGCCTATGCATCTGAGCATTAACATGAAACTCCAACAGAGCAATGTGACCGTCACGGAAAGCACACCTGCACAGGCAGAATGGGAAAAGGGTGTCACTCAGCACTACAAGTCCAATGCTTTTTGGTATTTCTTTTCAGTTCAGGCTTAGCAAGACAAAACATCATTAACTCTGTTACTTGAAAGCTAGAAAAGTATAGTGGGAATACTGAAAAAAAAAAAATTACAAGTTTTCTATTTTAGCTTGACAAAAGTGTGCAAAGCAGAGGAGACATTTTCTTCCTTTTGCAGCCTGGAATAGCTCACTCTTTTTGCTGTTCTAGGAGACTGGTGCAGTCCCATATTCTAGCCTCTTTCTCTTAGTTCACATATAGAGCTTCACCCAGGTCCCGCCCGAGCAGCCCGTCATCCGAAGCACAACCCACCACCCAGCAGCAGATTCCAAAACAGGCGCACTGCTCTGCAGCCCCTACCTGCAGCTCTAGCACCCAGCCCTTCTTGAGGTGAACAGGAACACCAGACACAACCTGTACTTGGGATTGGGCATGCGTTTAAGCTTAGCATACAGTAAGAGTGCAAATGGTTAATGACACACCCTTTCTGCCTTAGTTACTGTCCGCTTAACAGAGGCAACATTAAGCACAAGCAGAACTTGTAGCTGCTTGGTAGGTCACTTAGTGGTGGTGGCGGCACCCTCAAGAGAAGAGGTGACACCCGGTTATCTCAAGAGGGCCCTGTGCCAAGCACAGTCAGAAGAGCAACGGAAACAAGGTGTGAGTGCCGGGCGCGCTGGGCTCGCGTGTTCCCGGAGCCAAGGAGCTCTCAAGGTGCCCTGAGTCACTCGCGGAGCACGGTGCTTTCAGGGCTGGCTGAAGAGCTGACAACCTTCACTCCTGGGAAAAACCACCACAAACACTCAATGCTACCGGGTGTTCCCCGGAGGAAGGCGGCCAGAGGGAACTATCACTTGAGACTTGAGTAGCTCTATATATATATATATATATATATATATATATATGTATATTTGTACACACACATATATTATGCTGCAGTCAACATGGGGGTGGACATCTGCCCTACCTTATGGAATAGGCAGAGCTGGGCATGAACAAACAGCAGAGCTATACGGAGGGGATTAAGCCAGCAGACAAACTGTGCAGCAGAGCCGAAAGCAAACATTTTGTTCTTATTGCATAGAAAACTTCCCTTTTATCGGCTAATTCTGGATAAGTTTTCATTTTAGTAAGAGAGGGGGAAAAGATAGGAGAGGTGTGTTCTAGAAACCATGGGCCACAATACCAGTAAAACTTGTTTTCTGGGTGTGGTTTTATATAGTCAATTTGAGGACTCTCTAGACCATTTTCACACTTTTCTTGTAAAAGTGAGTTCAAGGCAGTGTGGGTTAGAATAATTTAGTATCCAAATATTAAGAGAAGCACTCCAACTCTTTTCCTTTGTCAGTTTCTGAAAAATTGTCAAGCTTAGACTATTGCTCTGCTTTGCTATCATCAAACCAAAGTTAAATAAACCTTCCTAACTAAAACTTAGTTAGGAACTTACTAAACTGAAATTGCTATCCTTAAATACACAATACCCTTAAACAGGCAACAACAACTTAGACTGAACAACTCCCCTCCTTTGGGCTGACCAGACATTATTTTAATAGTTTTGCTCAAGGGAGCAGTTTTAAGCGCTTCATGTATTACATCTCTTTCCCTCCCTGCATTTTTTTGGTCAACTTTCACAATAGCAATACTACGACAAATCACCTCCCCTCACAAGGAGGCGTAACTCTTAGAAATATATGTGCATTATTTTCACGGCAAAAAGGGGATACTGAAATATGCAATACATGTTCCTACAGAACAAAAAATAGCTACGTATCAGTAAGATAAAAAGGAGTTACAAGTTGGGAGAGTAGAGTGAGGTAAATATGGCTATATACTTGCCTTTTAATCTATCTTGGTGGTGTAAGAATGAATAACTGCAAAAGGGAGCGGGGGGGGGGAGCGTAAGGTATAATACCATGGAAAAATTACTTGCGAGCACTGCATACAGCCAGGCATGAATGGGACCCTACCCCAAAGTAGGTAAACATGAGAGAAGAAAGGAAACGGCTCCATGTTTTAGGGAAGTAACGGTGGAGACCAAACTAGAGTTTAAGAAATAGCGAGCGATTTTCTGATAGAGTTAGTCACAGAATAGCAAGGCACACTAAAAGTGGATATTTATTTCTAAATATCCCAGCAAAGTCCCTAGAATGCAAGCTCTTACATGCAATGTAAGCAATCTAGTCCACAAGTTAAGGTTATATACACAGGTTATTGAAGTGCTGTCAAATATGAGTTCAGATCCTGGCACAATCCTGAACAAATCTCCCACCTTCAGCATCCTCCAGTCTGAGTAACTCTAGTAATAATCAAACCTTCAGAAATGCCTGCTTCATGCCTGCCTCTTACGTCTCAGTCTTTGCAATACAACGTATTTGTCTTTGCAATATAAGCATAACAAATTTATCTGGACTTGCAAGCAAAATTAAGAGACGTGAGCTGACATTCATGTGCGGTTTTCCCTTAGAACACTGAGAAATAAGGAAACCGAAATGGAAAACCAGGACAGGAAGAGAATAATCCATACCTTTCTTCAAATGATTAATAATCTTTCATTGCTTTTTCTGCCAACATTTTTTCTTTATTAAAATACACTTTGTGATAATAACCATCTCAATACACAATTCTGTCATAATGCCAGTAGAATACTGCAACCTAAACAAACTTCTGAAGGGCAGCCATCCTAAGAACCTTTGCTTCACAAGTGACCTGCTCTAGAGTCAATATTCCAACTAGAATACTCTGTTGCTAAAAATACAGTTAATGCAAGAAATTGGAAATTTATGTCAGGACATTTGTCATTCTTAGCTGAACGTGGAGGCTGTAATGCTCTATTCCGCACATAATGAATAAATCAGTGACAAACAGTATCACTTCAGTAGCATCATTCAGGATTATGTAAAAATTACACTATCAACCAACTTCAAACTCTTCTTCCCTTGAGGACAGCCGGTCTGGTATCTATCACTGTGAAAGCCCTCCACAACAGGAAGGCAATATTACTGTTTCTAAAAGCATTTAATAGTGAACACACTCTTAAATATATTCTCATGAACTGAGAAAATGGATAAAAGGTGGGGAAGAAAACGTATAATCACACCTTGAGCTGGAAAGCTCCTGGGTTTCTTATGTGGATCCATTCCAAACATCTCCAAAACAGTATCAGACTAACGACACTGACTTACCTCTCACTTAACCTCCCTGAGTCCTTTCCATACTCTTTTTTCCTGAAATAACCATCCCTGAAAGAGTCTTTCATCTGGGCTTGCAAGATGAAGACTGTGAGAAAGATGTAAAACGGGATACGTACTCTCACAGGCCTTTTAATTACCATTCCCTGCTTTAATTATTTATAGCTACAGCTGAAAGATGCTTTCAGAGAAGTATTGTCTTTTCTTTTTGCCTATTTTCATATCGATACATAAGTACTACACTAATTTAGAGAGTTTTTCTGAGCAGCTCCAAGTAAACGAACACCTACAGTAAAATTACGCAAGAAAAATACATCAGCCTGTACAACATTCCTGTCGCCACTGGTAGTGGAAAGGATCAGTGAGCACCTGTAGATCAGCTACTTGGGCTATCTCACCATCATAGCAACCACAAAAGCAATCACAGCAACAGAGAAAAAAAAATAAAAACATTCTTGGATGGAAACTTCCTTTTAGCTTTGTAATGCCACTGTCTCCCTGAGCTTAAAAAGAACTGTTCTTAAGCTGCAACACTTTTAGGCTATGATCTGACATTATCTTTTTAACATATTCTTAGAGTCATCAGAATTGAATGGGATTGCTGAATCTGACCTGCACTCAGACAGGATTTGGGCTCAGAGTACGTATTCTTCATTGGAAACAGTACATGAGCTCAGCTATGAAATTTCGCCTAGGATATTATGATCCTTCAGTATTTCTCAGGCTTCTTATATACCATCAGAAAAATTGAGTGAGGAAGAAAGGCAGCAGCATGGGAGACAGTCAATACCGAGCACGGTGTACCATGCCAACATTAACATGGACATAACGTGGTTTCCACCATTGCTATTAACATTACAACAGACTAGGAAACACAGATCTTTAAAGGCTTTCAGCGTTGAAACGTTCTGAGTGCTTGCAGATAGCATGGAACACGTTTCTGAAAACAATGATATAAGACAAGAAAAAGGCAAAAAGTAAGGTTTTAGTTCTCTGGCACGCTAGTAACTTGAGCCATAAATGAAATACCAGTTAACTGTCAAAGCTGCCATTATCTGAAATTATACAAAGTTTTATATGTAATCAAGGACTGCTTTTTACGGCATGGAAGAAAGTATGCTGGGCATCTGCAACATTAAGACGTCAGCAATATTACATCTCCCAAGTTTAGGACTAAAAAGACTTCTACCTCATTTCAGCTTTATAGACACCTTACGTTTCATGTTATTAATCAATAGTACATGTCAGTTCAGTTTTAGCACTTTTGAAAATTCAGATCTTTCAAGACGTGCTTAGCTTTATGTGTGGTCCTCTGCAGTGAATAATAATTACAGACATAAGTTTGTAATAAATACATATGTCTGTTACACATGGATGCATTACAAGATGCAGACTCTCAAAAGCTCTCTCCAGTGAGTGGTGGTTTCATGGCCAAACTTCCAGTAAATATAAAATGCCAATTTTCTATCAAAGCTTAGTGTCCTTGACAATAAGATGCCATTTCAAGTACATATGACAGTAAACTGCATTGACATAATCTGTCAACAAATCAAGGACATGTACAACATGTAACATATGTCCTCACTGTCACACTATGTCCTGATGTAAAGTGCTAGAAATTTTAAATAAATATTAACAACATTGCAACAACATCCCAAACTATAAGAAAACACAGGGTGAACTTCATCTATCTGCGTGATGCAGCAGTAAACACACATCTTCCACTTACAGAAATAGCTGTGAGTCACAGTACTCAACGACACACTGCCCGGCAGCCCTTGGCTTTCCTCTTATCTGTTATCTGCCTCATTTGCCACTGTGGGAATTATTAGTTTGAAGTGAATCCTGGAAACTCTGCTTTTTTCCTCAGTATATTGCCATCAGAGATGAGATCGGAGCAAGAAAATACCGTACAACAGAAACACCTTGCCAGAATACAAAATTTCCTGCTTTCCTTTTAAACAAATGAAGATTTATAAGGCTATATGGAAAGCTATTAAAAGCAGCCTAGCATTTTTAAATGTACTTCTGTAAGTACATTATAGTTATTATAGTTAAGTCATTATAGTTCACATACATAAGTAATTCGTAAGATTCCTCTGTGTAAGTATCAAATTCCCAAGTATCTTCATCACATAGTGGCTCACTCATGATGCTTTTAAGAGAGCTCCAAAGTACAGCACTGATCTCTTTTGAGCATCTGGTTCCAGTTAAAAATCCTAATTGCTTTTGACCATCATATTTCTGATGAACTCAAGTATAAAGTAGCCAAGCAAAAGATTTCATTCCACTCTAATCAGTCAATTTTACAGCAAATGTAAAGAGGTAAATATTATGATTTTTTAAGACATACTAGTCACCTTGTAAATCTCAACCCAGAAAATGACAAATGATAACTTTGAGGAAATATTCATCTCTTTTTTACAAAAAGTGTTAGCAACAGGCTTCCCCAGATTAAATCAGAATGTCTTTTCCATGGTACCAATGTTACCCTTTCTATGCATCAGTATCAAGCCCCAGCCTGCAAGACTGAATTTGGGTTTAGTTGGTTTGTTTAAGAGGCAAGACATTTACAAAAAAAAAAAAAAAAAAAAAAAAAAAAAAAAAAAAAAAAAAAAAAAAGCAGAAAAGCAGAAAGCTGAAGAACATCAGTAATGCCAAAAAGCATTGGAAGAAATTCAGCAGTACAACTTAAGTCTGAAGGACGTCATTTGAATTATGGACATTATTGAAATGGCACCCTTGCCATTGGATAACACTTTTTAATGTGGTTTCACCTTCATCAGTGCACAGAAAAGCATTGTTCTGCTTGGGACGTCTTTGGCAGCAGTGTTGGGAAAACAAAGTCACTATCTCTAATGTGCACAGCACACAACACTTGTTTTATAATCTGATGCAGAAGAACTAATTTCTTGACCAGCCAACAGGATGTGCTTAATTAAAATGTGGAAGGGAGACTTCTGAGTCCACAGATGCCTTTTTTTCTCTAGATACCAGTAACTGAGTACTAGTGTGAGCTCCCGACTTTTATAGTTCTTAGATATTATATGTACGTATATATATATACACACACACACAGAGGTACATATATACATGTTTGAGCAGAGATGTCATGAACTCTCTCGAGAACAGAGTGCAAAAAAGCCAACTTGACATATCTGAAACAACATTTTAAAGGTGATCCATGAAGTTTTTGTGCCTTGGTCAAGCTGGCACAGAGGGATGTTTCTTAACTGATTTCAGCCACTTGTAATGAAGCTTTCCTGAAGCTGTTTTCAATCTTTTTAACCCATAGGAAAATCACCCATTTAGAAGTTATTTTTGAAACTGATTCCTTCACATAATAGTACATTGTTAGATAAATTGTTGTTGCTCCCTACTGAGGGGAGATAAGAGCAGGTTTAGCTAAATGCTGCAACCTCACCCACTGCTGATGAATCAAGAAATGACGTGTCTGAGGACCACTGGCCTAGCAAAAAAAACAGTATTTTAAGCATTTTCCAGTAAAAAGAAGTCAGAAAGAATGTACAGCACATTCTATTACGTGCCATCACCTGTACACTTCTAGGGTTAGTAGTGTCAGAGCCCTTTTACACAAACCTATG
Organism: Nothocercus julius; assembly: GCA_013398735.1. Taxonomy (NCBI): domain Eukaryota; kingdom Metazoa; phylum Chordata; class Aves; order Tinamiformes; family Tinamidae; genus Nothocercus; species Nothocercus julius. The sequence continues at coordinate 1,199,270 of VZSV01000113.1, read as the reverse complement.
AAAATGATTTCTCCTATATCAAATTAAATTACAAGTCACTCTTTTGAGGTCTGTCATGGACACCTCTTCGAGGTCTGTCATGGACAAGTTTTTGCTATACTTACTCCTTCAGAAAACTCATTTGATTAATCCCAGCTGACCCAAACTGGCCTTCCTCTGTGTTCAGAAAGGCATGTTTGTCCCAAACCCGGCAGTGCTGATTGAAGAACTGGCAGTCTCAAAAAGCAACAAAAAGAATAATGTTTTGAATTTTTCTGATGTTTAACGTGACAGGGGGGATAAAGCGCAGCAGATGCTAACATGCTTTGTAGTTCATTATCCATACCACTGTGGCATACAGGTAAATAAGATGACTGTACAGTAGTAAATGGTAACACAAAAGGTGATGTTCATAAAAAGGTCCATAAAATTTTTAGAGGTCCACAGTTCATGAAAAGAGGAAAAAATCTATTTATAGAGACATTTATAGCTCAGCTCTGTATCTGGAGTGAATAAAAACATTTTAATGATTACACAACCTCAGGGCTAAGGCTGTTAAAAGTAATTCACGTAAATTAAGGATGCCATCTTTTCCATGTCTGTAATATACACTGTGACAAGCTAGCTTTTGTTCAGGATAAATGATTTTATGATAAAGGATCACCTATTCCACAGCCTTCCTAGCTGATACTTGAAGAAGACTCAGCAGTGCCCAATTCTTACTCATTTTAAAATCCCACCAGCTTGTTTTTTGCCAGCTGTCTAGTCCAGATACATTAAAAGCCCGTTAAAAAGGGAGAAACTCAAAACGGGCCACTGAAACGGGCTGCATAACTTTTCCCCTTCGCCCCAAGATATTGCGAGATCTCAAACAGTTCCCTTTTCCTCACAGACCAACCTTTACCATGAGCTCACTACACACTATAGCCTGCAAGTTTGTGTTATACACAAAGCAGAACCATGTCTTTCTTTGGCCAGAAAGCACAGAAAGAAAGAAAAAACGGAGGCTAGCTAGTTCCTAAGCATGTGCAAATGTACAGCCCACTGACCTATGCAATTAGTCTTCATTTTGCTAGCAAAGAAAAACGAACAGCCAAGAGATTAAGGGACTGGCACAAGGTCATTTAACAAGCCTAATGCAGAGCTGAGGATAGATCCCCAAGGACCTGGCTCCTACCACAAAATCTCACACAGATTAATTTTCACATTATGTTTGGGCCAGTTCCACGTGTCCAAGAGCTCCCCCATTGGCCCTGTGTGGCCATCATTTCAGCTGGCCCTTTCCAGCCGTTTCCCAAGCTCAGCAGCTGCCTCTGCGGAGCCTGGTACCGACAACGTGGATGTTTCCTGGCAGCCCCGCAGGGACCTGCCACCCCAAGCAGCCCCGCGCGCCCATCACCTCCCCGAGCACCTTCGCATCTTTCGGAGGAGGTTTACGGAGAGCTGCTCATAACATGGGCAGAAAGTACTTGTTTGATCATTTTGCTGGAGGGAACGAAAGCAAGAGTTGATAACAAGTCTCCAAGCTGGCCTTCTGACGTTGAGAAAATAATAAATACAAGGCAGATAAACTGTGAAGGCCTTAAAACCAAAGTCATGTAGCTTGTATCTGAGATGAACTTAAAAAGGAAGAGACTGCTGGCAATGTTAAAGGAACACAGTACAGACAGGGGAACTGTATTTGACAAAGAGAAAATAGGAGTAACTCAAATACAAAAAGATAGCTTTGATTCTCATCTCTTACGAATGAAAAGAGATACTGAAGGTCACATCTCAGATCTCATACCACAAAATATTCAAGATACAGATTTCTACGAGGACTTAAGAATCCGTATTTAAGATAATACCCATGTTAAAAGTTTGAGCGTCGCAGAGAGGGTGGTGTTACTCACAGATAGTTGGAATGAAGACTGCAAAACAAGGTCATTTTTGCTTAATAAAAACCTTCAGACTTAGCTAATGAAGGGCTGAAATACATGACTTTCACAGAAGTCTCTTTCTTTCTATTTCCCAAATATCTTAAAGTGTGTTAATTTTGAACACCCACTGCAGAAATCCACGTTTGACTAGAGGTTTTCTGTAAGCATTAAGCAATCACAACCTATTCTTCCCAGCTTTCTACATGCGAAAAATCACAGCACTGCAGAAAGCACTGACACAGAATCCTTTCCACCACTCTGTGGTTCTTCACTAGGGTAAATTCACTTTAACCTACCCTGAAGGAGCCAAGCAATACGTGCGTGTGTCTGCACACATGGGCACATGCACACATGTGCCTGTGTAATGAGGACACCAGCCTTTTGAGCAGCCAGTCTAATGGGCCGCTGAGCCCATCAGAGAGAGAAAGAGCGCTGAGATCTTCAAAGCTGTATCAGGTACACTGGAAATGAAGAGTGGATGTGAAATATGGAAAGTGTTTTCCTTCAAGGAAGTGTCACCAACATGACGGTTTCGGATTTTCTCATTTTATTTTAGGAAAAGAGAAACGAGAAAAGAGAAAAGCTAAAACAGTGACTTACAGTGTATTTTACCTGATTCACCAATAAAGCCAAAGCCAACCCAAAGCGAAAGGAGTAGTTAAAAAATAAGTAAGTAACATAACAATAAAAACAGATTTGCCTGTACTTGTGCATTGTACAGAAAGAAAGGGAGTGTAGCTGACACTGTCCTTTCAGGTTGTGATAATACAGCAATCATATTTTTTATAGCAGCATGAGTACCTAACCAATACAGAACACTTAGATGGTGACCTACTTTACTCAGTTTAAGTCTTAAATTATCTATGCATTAAAGGACACAAGTAAATTAGAACTAAAGAATTTGTTTTCTTCTACCAAAGATTAAGCTTTATCCTAAGTTACCTTACACTTCCAGAATCATGGTTCAAGTTCTGTTTCAAGCAGCTTATCTCAGTTGCATCAGTAAGTTGTGAATACTGAGTGAGGCACAGGCTCCCAAATACCATCTACAGTCGACACTTGGGTGGGATCGTAAGTGCAACCAGAAGAGCTTCTGTTGATATATTAGTAGTCCAAGACCGAAGAGGAAAGAGGGGCCCATTGCTCAATAGAGTGAGTGATTTAATGACAGCAGACACAGATAAGGTTGAGGTAGTCGATTCTCTCCTTGCTTCGGTCTTCACTGGCACAGACTCGCAGGCCTCTGTGCAAGATTCAAGAGATGAGTTACTAGGAGAGCGTGAGGATTTACTTATACATGACTAGAGAGAACTCATCCCATTTGAGTCCATGGGGCCAGAGAGGTTGCGCTCAAGAGTGCCAGGAGAGTGGGCCCAGGCCACAGCGAACCTCTTCTCTCTGAGGGGTCATGCAGATGGGGGTAAGTCCATAACAACTACAGAAAGGCAAACAGTGCACCCTTCTTCTCTACTGCCAAGCAAACAAGAACTTTGCAGTAGAGACCTCTTACACACAATAGCTAAAGCTGAGGAAGTGACAACCCTCACTGCCATTTTCAGTGCTCTGCTGAACTAGCAGCAGCTAGGTTTTGCTAATGCTTTAGCAAAAACTGACACCATAAACTGAAATCACCCTTATTAGACTCTATTGAATGTTCACCCTCCTAAGCTATATCCACTGAGCCACAGACGAAGGGCAAGAAGCCAAGAATGGAGCGATCAGGAAAAAGGAAATCCCTTGCATCATAAGATTCATTTGCCCAAAACCATCTGGAAATTGACTCTTCAGGATATAAAGTTCACAGCATACTTGCTAAAAAATGCAAGCAAAAAAGATTCGCATGTTTCCTTGACTTTGAATAGACTTGAACATCCTTCTCCTGTTTGAGATGGTTCAGAGGAAGATTTAAGTGAATGGCAGAAATTTTCCACAGAGAGATGGCTAGCCCCCTCCTCATTCATCTCCAAATGTTCTCATTTAATTTACTTCTTTCCAAACGGGTAAAAACCTGCTGGTTTCAAGTCTCCAGGCCAACAGAAAGAATAGGAGCTGCAGTGTAATTTGTAAGAACTCAGCAAGAACCAAAAAAATCACGGGGAAAGATGCAACAGCTACTCCCTTTGAAGACCACGTTCGGGACAGCAACTCGCCTGTCTGCTGGCATCCTGAGCCTGCTAAACTCAGCACCAACGGTGGCCAGGATTTGTGGTGCAAGACTGAGCACGTTGATAGAGTCTCACAAAAACTTAGTCTTTTCCTGAAAGATTGGGGGTTGGAAAAGTGACTTCTTTTCATCAGCACAGAAAACCTTGCATGAATTAGTCTGTAAGATTTCGTATAAAAACAGAGCCATGGTTTAGCTTTGTCCACACAGCCAAAACAAATATGATATTGATTTCCTATGGCTTTTTTTTTCCCGTCTAATAATGGCATCAGTCACTGATGGTAGCCCACCCCAACTGCTCGTACACTGATAATTTAAGAAGTAAGAAAAAAAAAAAGAAAAAAGAAAAAAACAGAACAAAGGAACATGCTTAAAATCAAAACTTACCTCAGGCCAAAGAAAAGGGAGTCAACATAGGATATCTTTCAATGCCCTGAGAGTAAACAACAATGGCCTCTTGTCAGGTAGCATGCAGGGCAAAAGGGAAAAAAAGCACATGGAGGAAATCAGCGTAGCATACTACTATCACAAGTGTTACACCTAAATATTACCAGTTTATAGAAAACTGCTAATGAAACAAAACAACTTCCACCGAAAATGACCACAACAAAACACCTTCCACTAAAAGCTGTTAAATGGTGAGTGTCCAGTGACTGCCTCTGTCGTGTTTTGAGGTACATAAAAATACACCGTGACCAATTCCTACTTGAGAAAGTCTGAGTTAGAAGATCTGAATCCTATCTGTATGCCGGGTTTTTACAGAGAAGGAGAAAAAAAAAAAAAAGAGAGAGAAAAAAAGAAAAAAGTTTGATAATTTCCATGTGCTAGTCTTCTAACTCACCTTATATTTCCTCCTACCTTTACACTGCTGCAAAAGGAACAAGTTTGGTAAATGGACGAGGTGAAAATGTTTTTATTGTCCAGTTTTGGTATTCTAAAACCAGGAGGAGAGAGTTAGAACTTTTCAGTTTGAATGTTCAGCAGGGGGATGTTTGGAAGTTTCCAGTGCATTTTAAATTTTACCTAGCTCTCTAACTGCATTATTTAGAATTAGGAAGTCTTCAGGACAGGATAAATAAATGCAGGTATTGTCCAAGAGGACCCTTGAAATGCTTATTGCCAGGTATCTTTGGAAACTACATTCAGCAAGTCTGGGAAATTACTGGAATTTACAAGTACTCAAAAATAATTAGTTATTTCTTGGGTATGCCTTTCATGTACTGTTCTTCACTGGGTCCCTCAAACTAATATCATTGTGCATCTGATTCTAAGTAAAACAAATATTAAAAACGCTGAGTGGAGGAAATCTGTCGAAAGAGAGCACCCCCCTTAAACCATCAATCAGTGCCAAAGAAACTGCATGCTTAATAACACGGGTAAGACTGGACATTGGTATCCGCTAGCTGCAAAGAGACAACTATGGATGATGCCACTGAACACAGGCAGTCTGTGCAGCCCTCTGGGCCTGCAGGCACAAATGCAGAACCCTGCTTGAAGGACAGGGTGGGGAGGAAGCCCTCCCAGCTCTCAGGGCAGTCCAAGACAACGTGTCCACATGCAGAGGGACACCCAGTAGGCTGCACTTGGGCACGCTGGCAGCACTCAGGAACAATGCAGCGTAGGTGAGAGCACAGATGAACAACCCATCCTATCATCATGTGCTGTTGTTCACGTAAAAGACTCCTTCCTAATGCTGCTCAAACACACAACCCTGAAACTCCTGACGCAAATGGCCTTTGTTTCCTCCAAGAGATTTGCAACATTAACTCATTAGCCGTAAATATTTAACGTGCAACACACAACATTGTTTCCCCTGGACCACTACGCTCCTGTCATTAAGGTACCGCTTTCAAACTTGTGTTTTATCTGAATGGCTTTTTTCCAGCACTTCCCAAATAAGGCAAGGAAGCAAGTCCAACACATTCAAGGTCACCGCTCGTGTGTCAGATTGCACTGATGGTTATAACTGTTGCAGTTTCCCACCTTGAGAGGGCAGGAAACTAAACCTCTTCTGGGTAATCAAATGCACATGTAGAAACAATAAGATACACCCATTAAAAAAAAAAAACTCGTGCCAAGCTTATTAGTACAATTTACTTTTCAGAACTGGCAATTAGCCTTAAGGCTTCTGTCCTAGCCACCTTTTGCCTTATTTTGTCCATATCACAGAAGTGCAAGCTATCAATACCTGTAGAATCTGGTACAACAAAAAGCTGAAAAAGAAACTCTGAAATTGCATCCTCTCGTAGGACGTCTTGCCGTTGCGTCCTCTTGTAGGCATCACAGCAGAAAAGGCACAGCAAGGGATTTGAAGAAAATGAGGCAGCCTTGAGAATAACATATTTAACATTCCCTTCTCTCACAAACCCATGAGGTTTTGATAACCTGCACTCTCTCCCCCAAATTGCTGGGAGAGCAATAGGATGCTCTAGCAGTAAACACATAAACAATACAACAGCTATTCTCCTCCTTCCTCTGACTTTGTCATCTCAGCAACTACAGACCCTAAAATTAGATGTAAAACTAGCTGCTTCCTGGCACCCCAAGCATTTGGGAAAAGTAAATTAAGCCTGCAGATTATGCACTGACAGGCAACTTTCAACATCTCAATTGTCAAGATTTAAATCAACATTAATGGTTTGTTTGAGCCCTGCTATAATCCACTTGACAAGAAAAATCAACCCGTGGTAATAACAGAACATTCCAAATTTAGTACTATACCCTAGAGATGACATTAATAATTGCCTAGGCACTTTCCTGTATTGGCTGTAGTGTTAAGCAGTGAATAAGGTGTGTGCTTTTTTTATTTTTTATTTTTTTGTGTGTGTGTGTGAATTTTTTTTTTTTTAATTAGTTTTGGATGGGGTTTTCCAAACTCCTGACATGTACATCTCTAACTGCCAGCGTTAGTGTCTCATCTAGATCATTGAATAAGCCATGAAAATTGACAGTTCTTGGGAAATCAATTTCAAAGTCTTTCTAACACACACAGTGTATTATTAATACGCTCCATACAAAACCGCAGCTTCCTATAGTATATTAAACAACTTAAAGGTCAATTGTTATCACTGCCTGAAGCTTTGTGATCCAAAAGCACACCAAAAGCAGAACCCTGTCAGTCAGCCTGGCTCCCTGATCCTGCTGGTGTAGGGATACAGCAAAAGATACAGCTTTGGGAAGCAGAGGACCATGAGAGATGGCAGCCAGCAGGTTCGAGGCAGGGCAGAGCTCCTCTCAGCATGCCCCAAGAGGCTTTCCAAGCTATTACACCCCTGCCTTGCTGCAGCCGCCCTCTAAAACTGGCTTTCTGTGCATACAGAGATGGAAAAGGACCAAGGATAAACAAGACTCCCCCCCATCTCGCTAAGGCAGATATCTGCTCCATTTGCAGTGAAAGAGTAACAAACAATGTTTGGGAGAGCTTGACGTGTTATTAAAACAAAGATATCTAGATTTTACAGCCTTCCCAGCAGGCAGCTTTGTCCACGACACTGAACACACATCCTATCTGCTGAGTTTCACCACTTCAGCAGGTATTACACACCCTTCTGCCCCTTTCTTCACTCTCTGTTTCTGTTTTTCCCACCTCGTCTTGTTTTTCCCCAAAACAGCTATCACAGAATCATAGATTAAACACACTGTTGACAGGTCTACATAAAGACAGGCAGGTGAAGATGACAGAAAACAAACGAGCATGAGTCTAAGAGGGTGAAGTGTGTTTGAGCACTCCCTCAGTGACCACTGTGGCTGAAATCTGCAATAGCTCCACCTCACAGCTGAGAACTTGAACTGAAATACAGGTAATCTCTTACAAATAAAGGCAACTCCTGGGCAGAACTCGGAAATAAGCATAAGTTAACAGCAGCCCTAAACAGCACCATATGTCTACGAGAAGGTCGGCGCTGTCCTTTATGAGCAGGGTATACAGGAGCCTGGAATCCCTAAGCTTCCCATTCCCAGGACACAGACTTTGCATCCCTGGGCTGGCTCCGGGCCAGGTCCCCTTCACAATCACCTTCCACTAACACCACCCCATTGCTCACGATCCCCTTTTCCATGAAGCAAACTGTGTTGAATTGCATGTGTTCCAGCCTCACGGTAGATAGCTGTGCTTGACGCTAGCAAAAAAACAAAACAAAAAATGGTAAGTAAGATTGAATACATCAATGCAATTGTACTATATATTCAGTTAGGGAAATATTTTCTGGTCGATATACGTAGTGTATGTGTGGGTACATGTAGGGCATGTATTGGACATTCAAGTCTGTTCATCATTCAATGGGACACGGAATTTACGAACAGTTCAGAAATTAACTGGTTGCCAAGCTGTTGACACTATGGAATTGCTGTACTTGTTACTCTGCAGTAATTACGTATCAGACATCCTGCACCTTTATTAAAAAAAAGGCCACTCCTGTTTTATGAGTAACAGGAACTGCTCCCTTCAAACAAAAACGCAAATCCATTCCCTGACTAGGACTGTGAAAGCCTAGAGAGGGCAAACATTTGCCGTTCAATGTCAGTAAAATAAAAGCTAACAAATATGAGGAAGCAGCTAAAGAAAATCAAGCGGGAAGTTTAAAAAACATTTACACACCTGTTTGATTTCCTCCTCTCCTATGCCTTTAAGCAAAGGCAGCAGCGGAGCAGCGCTGCCAGGGAGCTCCCACCTGGCAGATGTGAAGTGGGGACCAGCTGAACACTCCCGACTGACAGTCCAGGAGCTCAGCCTCTGCCTCCTTTTCCAGCAGCAGCTTGCTACACAGACACACAGCGACAGCCTGGCTATACAGCATTTCAGTAGGAGTGCTCCTCACCACCGGCTAACTAAAGAGACAGCAGGAGATTAGCATTTCATAACCAAGGCAGCTCCAAGCATAAAATTTCTGATGCAGGGAAAAAAAAAAAAGAAAAAAATCCTGGCAACTGCTGGTCACAAGAAAAAGTAGTTTCCTTCCACTTCAAGTGTGGAAAGATTTTAATGCAGTAAGTAAACAACTGTTCTAGCTCACCACTGATGCTTTTGCTCATCTACTATGCAGCTGGCCTCCAACAGCCCGAAGGTGAGAGCCCCAAAATAAAGATGGCCTTATCATCTCCTTTGGCTGCCAACAGGACTGTTACACCCAGCATTTTCTTCATCATCCCCAAATTCTCTACATCTTTCAGCAACAGAGAAGCAAATTGCCCATCTAAACAATCAACTCCTTAATCCGTTCAACAAAAGGGATAATGCACTAAATGCAAAAGGCTTTAGTCACACACACACACACGCACAACTAAAACGGGTTATTTCTGCACAATAACCGACTCCTCTGGGATGCACATGCTATTTAAGGAGTATTGCTGAGGTCCAAGAAGCTGAGATCCATTACAGCTACTTCTGCTGAGCTGCCAACCTGCCTCCTTGGCAACTGTCATGAAGTATCTTTCAGAAACACATAAAAAAGACTCCTTTAAAACAAGAGAATAGCAAGCAACAGTTCTAAACTTTGAAGTTCAAGTGTTCAAAATAACTTTACCTCTAGTCGATTTTCTTAAACATGACACGGATCTCATTGTCAAGTCTGTAGTATGCACATAGGACCACTCAGTGAGCATTTATTTTTATTATAGTTTATTTTTAAAACAGCAAAAATGTGAATCCAGTGATTAAAAAAAAAAAACATTCTAAAAAGGCTAGGTAATACAGAACAATTTCACCAGCAATAGAAAATGATTACAATAAAAATCTTTTTCATGGTCTTTTTCTAGTTAAATGCCTTTAGTTAAAAAGGAAGTTAAAAATAAAAAGGCTGTCTTAATTTCTGCATCCTAACACTGCACTATGCAGCTGCAGTCAATGTTTCCTTGAGAATATATCCTACTTTTCTTTACCCATTTAACTCAATTGTTCAACCTCAGTTCTTCAAAACAAAGTTATTTTTGCTGAATTTAATTTTCTGTTCAGCAGCACCTGGCTTGCCAGAGACATATCTCTAACATACAGCGTAGAACAGAGTCGCTAATACCAAATGACGTTAAACAAACAGCAACTCTCCACTGCCTAGCAATTAACATCGATAAGAAGCCTGTGTTCTCCTGGAATTCTTTTCAACTCCAACAGTAAGCTGTGGAATTGCCAAGCACTGAAGGTTTTTATGACTTTGCTTTTTATGAATGCGCAGCCTAGCAGGAGATGATAAGCACTTCTGTGCACTTCACTGGTGTTTGCCCACGTTCAAAACTGCAGGCTGAGGGTTTATTGCTGTGAAAGACACCCACAGCACCCCAAGGACAGACTGGGACATTCCAACACTTGTCACAGAGGTGCCAATTTCCTGGGAAATCAAACAGCGCAGTGATTTGATAAAGCCACAGCAGTACTGCTAAGAACTTTAGACTTGGATGCCAGGGGACGGAGCAGGATGACTGCTCTATTCACTACACTCCTCCAAAACACCTGAGAACTCCAAGTTAACTTGTGAGTCAGGGAAGAGGAAGGATAAAACCTTATCTGCAATACAGTTGCCGTCAGTCCCTGATGCCACTGGATTAACACAAACTCTGGGGTACACAAAGCAAACTGCTGTAAACTACTAACGTGATTTCAGAGCAGGGTGAACACTGAAGCACATCCCACCTATATAATTGCATTGTCACCATACCTAAGAGTCATGGCACATTCCAGATTTCCACAGCAGTAGATGCTGCAGAGAGGTAGAAGGAGTGAAGACCTCTGCCCCATGGGGAAACACCATAGCTGGTGGTCGCTATGTCTACCCAGGCAGGTGGAGTCCAACGTGGTTGGGCTGTCCCACGCAATCACAGCCGCCCAGCTTTTGCGCCAGAGACACCTCATGTCCTCCTGGCTTGGCATGGGGGCAGGGCTTGCGTATCACTACAATCCTCAACTACAATCCACATGTAAGGCCAGGAGAGTAGTTGAGACTTTTTGATCTCCTCCAACCAGTCAGGCTGATATCCAACTTCTTAGTGACATGAAGTGTAAAGGAAGCAATAGACAGAAAATCTCATTGTTTCATCCAGGTCCACAGGATGCTAAAGAGCTGCATCTCTTCTTCTCCTCTTCTGTAAACAAAATATGCAGCAGTCAGGACAGCTGATGTAGAGGAGTTGCAAGAGTAAATTTATAGTCATTCCTTCCTCCTTAGTGATTACACTATTTTTCCCTCCATTTAAATCTTTGCATTTAAACTTGTTTATCTCAGCTCATTAATAACCATATTTATACTTTGGGAATAAAAGCTACATTGTCTGGGTTTCCCGTAGCTGATCACCTTCCTTATGCTGCAGTAACAGCACCTGACCTAGAAGTATTCCACAAAAACACTTCATTCTTCCTCATGTTTATCATAAGGCAAGTGGAAGAATAGGAAAAAAATAAACAAACTACTTTCACCACCATGACCTCTGCTAACTGTATAGGAGGACACTTATTCAAAGCAGAGGTCAAATTAATTATATAAAATACATGCCCTGTAATACTAGCTTTATTTTACAAAGCGGGTGCTAGTCTCAGCAGCATAGACAAATTTTATTAATTATTTACTGCCTACAGGGCCCTTTACTTCAATTGCATTAACTTGTTTTCTTCTTCACTTCCCGTCCCAAACCCGTACAATTTTTCTATGGCTGTGGTGTTCAAAATTCCCGCTTCCACTCACATCTGAGTTCAGCTATTCCGAAGATTTTGGAGGAGAAGCCACAGGGAAAGAGAGGCACCACGTAAGAGATAATGACAGTTAAGTTGGTGTAACAAACACATGGCATGTTCAAGAGATAGGGATTACAATTCCAAAGAACATACAGAGAACCTCATTTTAGCCACAAGACAGAAGCATCATCTACAGCATTACATTTGCTATCAGTCGGGACAGGGGGAAGATGGGGAAGGAAAGAAGTGTGAGATGGGAACCAACTAAACATATTCACAGCCACTTTTTCCTGACTGCTGCTCTTCTCTTTCTTCTAAAACTACTTTTGCCCTAGAGCCAGATGCAGCTGGCACACTTCACGGCTGAAGGAAATTGATGGATGGGACCAACCAAGACTTGGTCTTGGATCATTAAGTAAATAATTTTAAACAAAGCTATATTGATTCTACTTTTCTCTAAACATCGACAATGAAAACACGCAGAGCTAATAAAATACCATTTTCAAGAGAAGAAGGCACTGATAAAATGATCAATCTACACGGCAAAGATTTTTGCAAAGCACTTAGTAACACTCACAGTATCTAGATGTCTGTATTAAAATGAACATACACAGAAACTGGAACATCACGTAGCCTATTGCAGGTGAAACACCACAGAGATTTACCTGATAAGACAAACAAAGCACCTGGACAAGATTTTCGTTTGTCTTCCTAAAGTTTCATTGAGTAAAGAATCTATTCAGTAGAGAGAATCACTGGTTAAAAGCATCTGTAAAGTTTTAGGATGGGAAGGAGAAATTAATAAAAAGCTGTGATGCAATTATATATTTAAAAAGTTTCTATAGCAAGTTAAAATAACATACTATAACAATACTTGAGATATTCTCTCTAAAAACACTTCTGACTTAAAATCATAGTATCAGCTCTAATAGATATGATAGCAACTGATGACATATTATACATTCAGTATCTACCAAAATTAATCAAAAGAAGAATCAGATGGCACTTCACACATATGTCAGTAATGAAAAGCATAGGACATCTGAAGGTTTATCAAAGTGGACAATTTTTGTTTGAAGAGAAAACAAACATTTGTTTGATGTCTAAAACAAAACTTTTCTCAGAAGATGACAACCACCTCAGCAGCAGCTAACTGGTGGCATTACAACCAGCCTGAATGTTGTCTACACTATTTAAGAGATTTTTTGAAAAGGCCAATTCCCCTTTATATTCACAGATACTACCCACTGGAAATTTCTGCAAAATTATGTACTTCTCACATTAGATCTTCCCACAGTCCTCTCAATCTATAGTAAGAGTTGATGAGTATGCATTTAGTTTTATATTAAAGCCACAAAAAACATGCAGCCACACAAGGCATCACTATAATTTCTCAGTGTTTGACACTAAGAGCAGAACAAACAATTCACATGCACAGAAAGGGCTAAAATTAACACAGCACAACTAGTCTTGTCTTTGCTAAATCTGAAGGCCATTTCTTGCAACCTCAACATTCTTTTAGGGTTTTCCTCTTTTTTTCTCCTTGGAATACACAGAAATTATCCAAGTAGGTTATGTCATAATAGCAAATAAAAGCCATGAAGAGCTCTCTTGAATGAACAGAACTATGAAAGCATAAACCAGCTCCTTATATCTCTCCCTGCCCTACTTCATATACCGTTGAAATGTCTCAAATTGTTTAGCACGAAGATGCTGGATCACCTGTTGACACAGAAAACATTGAGTGAACAGGTTTATTTTGTGCCAAGTGCTGAGATAATACACTATCAATACTTTCTGGGTTGCTGATAAGATAACAGCATATAACTACATGAAGCTTACTCACACTATGGATAAAGCAACACACATTTATTTATTTACTCATTGACAGGTTTGACCACATTTCAGTGTCTTTCAAAACACAAGTGAATAACAAACAAATTGAATATCTCAGCTAGATCTACTTAGGAAGAGTATTTGAAAAAATAAAATAAAAATCAAGGACTATTTGCTTAAGCTTGTAAAGGACAGATAAAGCTTTGTTCTACAGAATATAAATATCACACTGATTCTAATCATGATGGGTGTAAGGTGTTCTCGTTCTTCAAAGCCACAGTATGAAAGATCTTTCCCCTTGCATCTGTTCAAGGCCATGGCAAGAGGGGACAGGGAATTTGGCAAAGGCACTGTAACAGTTAAGACACAAGACTGTCAACAGCAATTGCTTCCTGAAGCCTTTCTCCTTTGCTCTACTTGTCAACATCCTTACAGGAGATGAGGCACCTCTACTTCTGCTTATTACTTGCACTGTGCCCAAACCAGCATGATTTTCTTGGGCCAGTGGGAAAAAAAAAGGTGGGGAAAAAAATGGATCAATTCTGAACATCTAGACATTTCAACTGTCAGATTTTACTAGTTTGAAGTAGTGCCTTTCAAATGTTTCAAAACATAATTATCAAATGACATATCATAAGATAGTATTTACGAAACATAATAATGTTCCTGCTCAAAAAACTGATAGGGAATTCCGAAAGAACTGGATCAATAATTGCAGAAGCAGGAGAAGATGAAAAGGATGCAGAAACCCTGCACTGGCTTTGGTGACCATTTTTCATTTCTCCAACTCCTTAGATTTGTGTCATAAATCGAGGGTGCTAAGGGTGGAAACTGCCATTTCAGATATGCCTTACAGTATTCATTTACAGATACGTGCACCATACCTACACTCTTACCAGGCTCTGCTTAGCCCTCTTAACTTTTTACACTTGCTCCACTCCTTGAATGCAGAAGATAGATCTGATTTTGCTGCTCTGCACCAAGACGTTGGGGGAAAGGGAGAGCTGAGAATCCACGCACCTGAAGAACTGATTGTGTCAGACATGGGTGAAAAGTTCACGCTGAATACCTCTCCTGCCCTCCAGCCCTCCGCAGACTTGGTGATGAAGAAACCTATTTAATTTAGGGAAGCTGCAGGAGCCTCCATAAATATAGGATAAATATAGGAGCCTTTAAATCACTGACAAAAGCAACAGTAAAATTAACATTAAAGTCGGACTAGTAAAGCAGACAAAACTAGCTTTCTAACTCTGTTATTACCAAAAAGTTACCTTTCTGGGAGGAGGCAAAAATATAGTAGCTACTGCCAGAGTGGAAGCTTGCAAACATGTGCCCTCCTGTTAGCATTTCATTATTGTAATGGTTCTTGCTCACACACCTGCATAGCCAGTACCTTGCCTGAAAAAGCCACTGGTCTACACACACACCCTTTTTCCCAGCCTTGGTGACTCATTCCAGCCCCCAGGGCTGTTTGCAGCTGGCAGCATTCCAGCAGATCCGGGACTTCTGCTTGACCTCTCTGTGGCAGGCAGAAAACACCTTGTCCCCAGTGAGGCAGTAGTCTCCATCTGGCGCTGAATGAGCAAGTGTTCACAGCCTTTATGTTCGGCCACTAATGACCATTCAATAATCTATTAATGCACAAAGTAATGAGGTACTGCCAGATTTAAAGTCAGCAAAGCGCTGTGCCTGTGCATAGTCACCATCCCCTACAGCATATGCTGGCACTCTTGTTTGTAATAAATCCAGTGCTCGGGCACTTGGAGCTCAGCCTAATTAGCTGCCTGCAATTGAATCTCAGCTCTAGCCTTGATTCAGTTGCAATGAAGGCTTTGCAAGAGGCCCATCTACACAGCCTTGAATATTTTTCTCCTGGCACTTGAAGAGCTGGGGCAAGGAAGTGTGCCAGAACTGCTCAACCGAGCATTTGACAGATATCCCGAAAGGGGAACACTGCACCTACAAGTTTTCTTAAGATCATTCATGTGCAACTTTTAAAGGGAAGTAGAATAATTCTTTTCCTGAAGGAAAGCAAACACCAGAAAGGGACCTGAAATACTATACTGGAAGGATGACCGGGCAAAGGGCGGAGAGGGCCTATCTCCACAAAAGCCTGCCCAAACTTAACCAATATACAAATGTTATGCGTGGGTTCTGTAAAGTGGTTCATCTATCCCACACAAATTGCCTCTGCAATTTCTAGTACTTCTAGTACTAGAATTCTAGTACTCCTAGCACTGATTTGGTTATTTTACAGCCTTCTGCTTCCATCAGTTTCTCAAAACTCTAAACATTGGTACAATTGCAAAGTCTTATTCTCCCCTGCCCCAAGAGGACTCCCTTCCCTCATGCAGCATGGCCTCTTAATGGGTCCCTGCCCACAGACAACAAGGTTAAGGTGACATTCTGCAAGCTTTTCCAAGTAACTGTTCATGCGGCGTTACACATTTTAAAGGAGAAATTGCATTTTCTTTATTATTAACTAAAGACAGTGTGTTCCTTCAAAAGACATTCTAGTAAGAAATACCCAGTTCTACCTTCCTTCCCCTTTGACTGTTTAAACTTCCCACAACCATTTTCAACAGGACAACCACTCAAGGAAACAGATAAAGCAAAGATGGTGGTTTCGTCCAAGTAACTGCTAGATAGTAGCTAGTGGTGGGTGACATCACAAGAACCTGCTTCTGATGCTGCTTTTCCTTCTGATGACAATCAATTATCAAGGAAATTTATTTCACTTTTCACCAATTATGCACTTCATTAGTATCAGTGTTTCATAACTTCTATGAAACACATAGCATGCAGCTATCATGCACCGTTCATCCAAGTACAATATACTGAAATTAGCTTTCAAGTACAATTTACTGAAACCTTTTAGCTCACACGCTTGAACACTCATGCTGTGTAATTGAAAATTACAAAAAATACTGCACATTATGGCCTCATGGTAATCGTCTGGCAATACTCTTGCTGGACTGCTTCTACTCTAGCATAGTAGTGGATACATGACATGATAAAACACTACAGCTTCACACTGTAAGAGAAGTCTGCCCATGTCTCAAAATATGACTAAATATTTGTCTGAAAAGTAACTGGGTTGACCAGGCAGCAGTGACTCCTAAACATTAGCAAACTGTCTCATATATGCAGTCAGCTATGATAATGGATCGCAAAAAAAGCCTCTCCTGTTCTCTGGTAATACGTAAAGTTTGCTTTTTAATCCTTTTTAGTTCAAATAAAGACGTCACCAGACGTATCGATAGATAGCTGAGCTGCAAAGACATCCACTCTACTGCAAAATAAAGCAACTGACCATGGAGCAGGGCTAAGGAAAAACAGACAAACCAAATTCCCTTGTTTCCTCTCCACCTTCCCCACACGTTCCCTAAGCATGTGTGCCACCTCAAAGGTCGTTATAAGACACTGCACAGCTATAACTTGAGAAGTCAGCTTAGAGTTACATTTCTTCCTCATAGTATGGGATGTAGACAACACCATGTCTTTAAAAACGAATCACCGTGAGTCCTTATACACCACATAACTGAAATATTCTCTCTGCTGTTGTTTCTTATCTGTGCATGAGCCCACCAGCAGTCACACTTCTGAGAGATGAGGGAATCATGCGTCTGCTCTGCCAGCTCCTCAGGGCCAGCCTCCCAGCTCACAACCGCTGGTCTGTCCAAGCCTATGTAAGCATCTTGGGATCCACATCAACGGCACGCAGTCATGGCTGATTAAAACCAGCTCATACAAAGGGTAAACTGAACCGGGCGCGTGCAGTGTCACAAAGATAAGACAGAAGCTTGCACGGCAACGTAAAAGCTGCCATAGCAGAACACACCAATGGCCCATCTACTTTTAAATTGTTCTCTCTGCTAATGGCCAACGCCTCAAAGAACACAGGAAGTCAAGACACAGTGTTTGCTGACTGAAGTCATTATTTATGATAGTGAAAACAAGAGAAACCACCAGAAAGCTCATGATTGAGGTTCCTTCACATAAATTCTAGGAACTTTGATTTTAAACCGTGAAAGAGGGCAAGAAGCTCTTTCTTGTTCATTTAAAATAACATTTGAAAAGACTGAAAGACTTCCCTTTTTTTTTTTTTTTTTTTTTCCTCAGTCATTTTCAATACAGGGACAAAGAGTCTCAGGGCTTCAGTGGGCCATTGTAAGGATAAAACCTTGGCCTCTTGCATCATGGTACCTCGCTTCACGTACTTGCGAGCATAACTAGTTACCAGCACAGAATATTTCACCTCTAGTGAAATATTTCTTTCACTACTGGTGCCTCAAAGTCCATTATTTTTGTTAGGTGGAATAATATGGTCTGACTCCATAAGACATGGAGAAGAGTAGTGCTCGCTTATTTTCTCACTTCTAAGTCCTCTGTTGGTCATGGGTTTAGTGTCTCTGGCAAGACCCAGCCAAACATTACATTAAAACACAGAGCAAGCTCTTATTTTCATGCGCAAAACTCAAGTTTCCAAGCAACTGCCAGTTGTGTCTGCAGAAACTGTGCAATATAAATCTTCACCTATTGAGCTTTAGGTGTACACATACTGCGTACTTCACATATTGGAAATAAATTTAACACAACATTAGATCAAGTCATGCAGCAAAAAGAAAATTTGCATCTCCGCTAATACGGCTAGTTAATTCCTGATTCCCAGTTTCTTTCCACATACAAACTATTTCCATGGCATATGGAAATAGTGAAACATCTATACATCCAGCATAATAGAAAATGAAGAGATTTGCAATGCTTGCTGCTCCCATCTTTGTGCTTAGACCTTGGCCAGGACTCTGCTCAGGTTTAGTTTTGTGCCCTGATATAACATGACCATGTCACTGGTCCTGTTCTACTTCTCTCCATTCAGAGTCCCTCTGCTTCCAAGATGTTTCATTTAAACCCATCAGAAGAACCAAAAATCTGTCAGGCAGCAGCAATCCCACAGGATAGAGCAAGTAGTAACCAGCAGAGGGAGTCTCAGAGAGCAGTAGGATTGGTTATCTAGACTCTTCTCCGCAAGAGAGACAAACACCATGATAATACGCATCAGAAGGCAAAATCTAGCTTAGCTCTCTATGAAAGCTTGTTTGTATGTTGGCAAAAACATCAAGTTACTTCTTCTAGAAGCAGAGAAGCTCAAGCATGATTGGCGAGGGAGAAAGTGGGAGACCTTATAAAAAAGAAAATTAGATAAGACCCAAGTAGCTGACTTCTTTTTAGCTCTTCAGATCATCAGTAGTAGCCAAAGGCTTGCAAAAACAAAGACAAAAACAAACCAGAAAACTGCATGCAAAAACCAAGTCTCATGCCTCCTCCAAAGTTCAGGAGCACCTTCTCTGGATCAGAACAACTGTCTGCCTTTTCCATTGCTTTTTAAAACAAACTGCTGGGTTCTGGAGGAATAGCTTCATTTTTTTCCCCTCCATTTTAGCAGCAGTTTTTAGGCTTGGCAACTGTCTGGCAGGGACAGTAGTCTAAGAGAGGATCTCCTGGTCAAGGGGAAAACAAGTATCCTGGGAATTAGCTGTGTGAGCTCAGAAAGCAAGAGGGAGTTGAAAGGGTAGATATATATAAAATCAGCAACCAAAAAGATTAGGAGCAAGGGTAGAACTAGGGAGACATCAGGAAGGTTGAAGAAGATACAATCTCAACTCCCTCTGCTGGTGGAAATCAGATGAGGGATGCCTAAAAATACGCAGATGGTACCTGCTAATTGCCCTATAAGAAATGTATAGGGGTGGCAGTACCTCCACCTGTCTCCTTAGAGCACTGAGACAAAGAGTTTGCACAATGTGTAATGTAATAACAGCCTTGAGAATACGCAGTACCTCTGTCATTCACCACTGCATCGAAAGAGCTCTGCTGGGAAGCACAAGGGCTAATGCTACAAGAGGGTGTTGGGGAGAGAGACAGGCAACAGTTTCCTGCACGTACTACAGTCTCTTTCCTGAAGCATTGCTAATTCCTC
>VZSV01000113.1:1123527-1178130 GCA_013398735.1 Nothocercus julius | reverse complement strand
GCTGCCCGCCGCTCTCGCGCAAACGCCGGGATAACCCGGAGTTGTTCATCGCTAATAAGAACGTCACCGGTTAACGATTTCTCTTCCCAGCGCTAAGGAGGGGGGTTGCCTCTGACGTGCGGAGCGCTTCGTTTCCGTGCGCTTCCATCCCAGAATAGAGCAGGGCGCCGTGGAGTGACACGGGTGCTCGCGCAGGAATGCGGCGGGGAGATAGGGCGCTAAATAAAGCGAACCAGAAGCGGCTCCGCGCGAAGGCCGGGCGAGAGCCCGCGGCGTGCGGAGCGCGGCCGCCGGCTCCCACAGCGCGCCCGTTTACGCCCGCCGCGAGCTGGTTGGGACAGCAAAAGCAATAAAAATAAGCTCAGCAAATTACCTTTTTAAACCAACAATCAAAGGATTGAGTTAGAACAAGACAAAAAGCTAGCTCAATTAAAAAAAAAAAGCCTTTCCATGACTCTGGAAATGCCTGAACCTCCACCCTCAGGAGCGCACGTGAATCTTGGCCACAGGGTGCCAGGAGCTGAGGAGAGCGTGACCTCGTGTGCTCTTCCAGTTCTTGTCTGCATTTTAGCCTTTGTTTAGGGCTTGGCCCACTGTCTCTGAGAGAAGTACATGAGTTTTCACTGCCGGACCACCAACCAAAGCCTTGCTAGGGGTTCAGAAACAGGGCCTCCGTCTTGGTAAGGATCGCCTCGGAATAACAACATGGCAACCAAAGGGGACCTCTCTGTGAGTCTTAGAGCCGTTAGAATATAGTCACAAACTAGTAAATAACATTAAAATAACCATTTCTTACAATGAACCTCAAAGAAAAATGACCAAAAGAAGAAAGACTTTGCTACTCTCAAAGGCTCGCTGTTTGAGGACTAACCCGATTAATCTGATTAAGATATCAAAATTAACAAATGTGTTTATCTAAATATTCTATTTTAAGGACTAACCCATTGTATGTAGACAACATTATCCCAGAGACAGTTGCACATTAAAGCATAATTTGAAGAGTTTTGCAAAATTACAAGGGGCTATATTTTAATAGCTTTTGTTCTTCCTTGAAAATATTTTCAAAATGTTTTAGAGATACTGTGGCATTATCTTTTTTTCTTTTTTTTTTTTTTCACTTTAAGAAAATTTAGAACAGAAATCCCAGTACATCTGAAATGAAGAAAAGGGATTTTTTGCATGATCTGTACAATTCACTTTCATAACAAAAGTTGGAGAAGTGCTGGGTACATAAATAGCTAAGAGAGTAAATTGTTAAGAACTCCATTTGATCCTTAGGGGTCAATGAGAAACTATTCCTAACAACTGAAGTTTTTTTCAAATATATTCTTACTAAAGCAAGAAAAATCTAAAATATTTTCCATGGCCGAATACTTGGAATTGTTTATTATATCAGAAAAACTTTCACAAAGTTTTGGGTTGGACCTCTAATTTTAACTACATTTTTCAAAGAATCATTACAAAAAATGCATTTTCAATCTGAAAATATTTAAAATTATTCAGCCAATATCTAAACCTCTTTTCACTAGAATCAATGATTTCCTCAAAATGCACTATTTTTTACTGTATATTGATGGATGGTTAAGAGAAAATATCCAGTGAGTATAATGTAAACACAGAAGAGCTAAGAGTGGAAAGAGAAGATGGAGAAGTATTAAAATAAAGTTACTGAGCCAGATATCAGTGCTATGATAGGGAAGAGACAAAGAATATACGTGAGGATTAATAAGGATGATATAGGGTATTAAACATTAACATTAAGATTTGGTCTATTGTTAGTGTTTAAGAAACTGTAGCAAGATGAGTAATGGCTGTGGTAATTGTTATTTCTTTGTTTGCAAGTATGACATTAAAGTTTTACATTTGTAGGATGCTGCTGCTTCTAGAAATGAGACCTGATACGCAGTCAGTCTTGGAAATCTGATGGTACTACCCGTGAAGCTGATGGTAATGCTCCCAATTCCGGTAATTTCAGGGAGGTAGGACTAGTAAAACA
Source organism: Nothocercus julius (assembly GCA_013398735.1). Taxonomy (NCBI): domain Eukaryota; kingdom Metazoa; phylum Chordata; class Aves; order Tinamiformes; family Tinamidae; genus Nothocercus; species Nothocercus julius. The sequence goes on along the minus strand of VZSV01000113.1, from coordinate 1,176,134 downwards.
TTTCTGAAAATCCCACCATTTGACTAGAGTAGATCAGAAATGCTTGTTCCAGCTCAGGTCTGTATTTCTTTATCTCATCTCCAGTTATGCCCTTTTAAATCTATGCGTTGCTACATATGTTAATTATCTGTTATCTTTTTGTTTTGTTCATTCATTTTATAACTACTGCATGAGATAAAACTGCAAAGTCGTAACCTTTATCACTGCTGAATGTTTATAAGTGGTGCAGCAAGTTATAAAGTGACACTTTGATCTTTTATGTTATTACTTCCCTATGAAATCAAAGACTTTAACTTAAGGTATCAGAGTGGTATCAATGTATGCTAAAAGCCATTACACTTGCAATTATAGGTTGGACTGAGTTCTTGCCTGACAGAAAGCATGTGTTTTGTTTGTTGCTTGTTGTAAGATTACTTTGGGTTTTTTTTATATTTGTTTGTTTTGTTTTTTTTTTTTATAAATACAGCTTCCTGTTTCTGCCCAACTAGAGAAGGAGAGATGTTAGAGGTAAAGATTGTTTTTCAAGGATTGCTTTTTTTTTTTCCCTCAGATCATTTTGCATGAATTAGAACACATATTTTGTTGAATTCCATTTCCTCAGGAGTCCTCAATTTAATCCATCAGTAGATCACTTTAAAATCACAGACAATGATGTAGATAAAGTGACTCAATCCTGAACTGAGAGCTGAGTACTAGATTTTTTGAATACTTTTGTACAACACTCATGGTATAGTAATTACTTTTGAAATATTTTCTATTTTAATTAAGAAATTCTGCTCACAGAGGCATGTCATTATATTAAACTTTCCTGTGGAAAACTGCCATACAAATAAGGATCTACACCCCGAATACAGAGAGCCTGAAAACATGACAATAACAATTTGAGCAAATAAAACCTCACTCTTACGATTTAGAGCAGAGGTAAGAGAATTGGGAGAGAAGTGTTTACTTCATTTCTGAAGTCCTGAGAAGACTATGGCTTAACCTTTTCTGTGGAGAGACTTAATGAATGAGCTTAGCTTCAATTCTTCAATTTAAGCTAAATCTTTGTTAGAGGCTCTTGAATACATTTACACTTATTACATAAACATACAGCAAGATTTCCCCTGAAGACAGGCATTTCTGGTCAGGCACCTTGCATAGCACATGAATAGAAACTCCAGATATGGACAGTGTAAAACATTCAAAGCTGCAGAATGCCCCAAAAGCCCAACTGTTAAGACAAGAGTGCTGTAAAATGTACAGTAACAACTTTGTCCATCTCCACTAGTGCTTGTCATCACCTCACTTTACAGCTGGAGAGAATCCTTAGGCTATTTCAACTCCTTATTTCCTTCAAGTGAATTGATTCCAGCTTCCTTGAGCAGGAAGATCCATAGTTACTGTGCCATTCCCGAATTTGTAACTTAGGCATCTATTAATTCCCTCCCATCTAGCCTTAGAATGAATTATTCATATCAGACATTTAAGGGAAGTTACAATCAACCATTCCTGTAACATGCCCTGATCATTGCTTGACCTTGCATGCCTGACTTCTACACAGTTGTGAACACACTGCCAGTTACTTCGCAAAATCTTCAATATGTCTACACCATTTCTAGGTTTAAAAAACAGTATTTTCCCCTCTAGGTTCCACTACCACCTCATTTCTTTTCAAGCACATGCTAATGGGAGCACTGCTGAACGAAACCTACCACCAAAACTGCAACCACTGCTGTGAGGCTTGCCCTGAGTCAACGAAAGCAGGAGTACCATGAGGAAGTACTGAGGTAAGAACGTCTAGGGAAGCTGAAACCTTTCGCATACATTCATTAAAAGAGCACCACAGTATAATTATTAGTAATAATTCTCCTGGTAATTAGGAGAAGTTCTGCATTCTGGGAAGAGGCACAAGTTGTTGCCCCAAAGAATTAAGCAAAAGATAGCAATCCGTAGAGTATGTCCCAGTATCTCAAAAAAAGAGACACTTTTAAAAGCTATTTAGGCAGTAAGATCTTGTATTCTTCTCTTAAGACAAACGTGAAAGAAAACAGCAGATAACTTTCTATTCAGAAAGTTTAAACCAACTTTTAATTCTTCACAGCTCTTTGGTGCTGTGTTATTTTTAAGTGAGGGGACAGAGAGTTTAGGAATATAGTCAGTAGGATGAAGTAATGTCGCAGAAGATACTAGTGCCCACTAGATATCTGGAGTTTGGAGACTGTCCAGTTAAGCAGCTGACAATCCTGATAAACATTAGCAGTATGAATGCTCTCTTACTACATGGCTATGTCTACATGTAAAACCCCCTTCCACATTTGTTTCATAGGTTTAGGTATTGTAAGTAGGTATATTAGAGTTGTGTGGGGAAAGACTGTAATTGTCTACGAATATCCAGCTTTTGAGCCCTAAAGCAAAATTTCAAAAAGGAGGTGAACATATATTTAGATTTATTGCATACAAGCAATACTTTCTTGTTTCATACATTTGAAGTTATGCATATGTTTTCACGCTTAACTGGGCTAGGTCTTAAATCTGCATCTCATAAGATTAAAAAAAAAGAAAGAAAAAAACCACCTTGCTATTTGTCTGTGAGATTAGCCCTGCTGTTTATTTATAGCAATATTCATGTTTTCTATAGAAAAGAGAGTGACCAAACAAACAATAAAAAATCCACATCAGACTTGAGCAAGTGTCTATCTGCAGAAATGCTTGGAAGACAGCTATGTTTGTCTATTAACCTTCATTTATACGAACAGCAAATAGCAGCCAATAAATTTGTTTTATATCAATAAAGATTCAAATTTTTTCTGCAGTGTTAGTCAGTTCTATTCGATGTTGTTGGTTTGACCAAAAGTTTGTATATGTATAAGGAATTTTTAAGGATTTAAGCCCTAAAAGTTTACTTGTTTAAGAGAAAGAGTTCATTTTAGGACAGAAGCCCTTCTTCAAGGTCACACTAGCAGTAAGAAGAAAAAAATGGAGATAGAAAGGTAGCAGAGCAACTCTGTTGCATCACATTTTGTCATATTTACCATCTTCCTTCTTGCATCACTTTTTCTCTGCTCCGAACCTCCTTGCAGTCTTCAATAAAGACCGTATCTGTGGGAAAAATAAAAATCAAAAGATTTTTCAAAGCCTCCTAAAACTTACAGGAGACTCCCTCAGGAGATGTCAGTTGCAATTTCTCTCTTCATAGTCTGTTTCAGCAGATGCAGGATGCTCCCAGAATCCCATTCTCCTGATGCCTTTGATGTGGTTAATCATTCATTAATTTTCATCATGGAAAATAGATTCTTCAGAGAATATTTTCAAAAAGAGTACTAAAGAGATTGACAAAATGATGCATTATATTCATTATAGTACACATCAGATATATTATAATCTTAGAAGCCTGTGAGACTGAACAGGTATTTGATTACTCACATTACTCACTTGCACATTACTTACAAGTGCGAAGGTTTCTTAGGCCATAGTGATGAATTCCTTTCTTCAAATGAAAATATAATGAGATACCATCTTCTTGCATCACAAGAAAATCTTCCTCCCTGTCTTTTCAACAGTCAGCATGAAATCTGCATGAAATAACACAGTTGAATCAGCTCCAAATAAACTGACCAAACCAAAATTCTGAAATGCCTGAAACATTGTAACTCTATAGTTACTTACATAGGTACCTATACATGATTGATTAAAAAAAAAAAAAAAAAAAATCTGATGTTTCCAGGAATAGTTTCACTCTTAATTGTTGAAGCAAGTAAAGGAATCATTAATTATCACTAAATCTCTTCCTGAAATCTCAGATAAAGGAAGAGTTCCTGCCTGCAATCATATTAATCTATAACATCTAATATCATGTGTTGTACATATAATGTGGCTCCAGTCTTGTAGTCTCAAATTAAGTTTCACCACAGCTCTTCAATTTCTTATTTCTATTTAACAAATAGGAAAGCTGAAAAACAGAAAGGGCTAATCTTTGAGAAATCCTGAGAATTTTCATCCCCCAGGCAAGTTGAACTGGAAGGAGCTAAAGTGGTTCTGAAGTACTGAGAATTGTCAAGCAGCTGGGATAGATAAGCATACTTCAGCAGCAGATTCCACTTCATAACCCATTTTCAATGCCAGGAATCATCAGTCTTACAGTTAAGTGAAACTGTGATTGATTCTTTAAATTAGAGGCACCTCCCCAGATAATAAAATGGGAGGCCATACGCACACAATTCAAGTGATATAACACTCTGTGTCAGAGCCAAAGATGTAGACAAATCTGTACCAAATGATTTTCCAAACAAACATTCACGAAACAGGTTTCTAGTACCCCAAAGAAATACAAAGGAATAATAAAAAAGTAACTAGCAATGTTTCCTTCCTCCACCTACACCTTTCCCCAGCAAAGAACCTCTCAATGCAAACAAAATGAAAACTGTAAACTTGGTGAATAGGCCACGGAAGACCTATGAGGAATCAAGTCTGCCAAACTGGAATTTCAGGTTGCTTTCATCTCGCAAAATAAAAGATTGTATTCCTGTAGTACCATCCTAGCAAGTAAAGCCAAACAATGCAATGTAACATAGTAAAGGTTCTTGGAGAAATTATCCGTACACATTGCCTACTTATCATTTTATCCCAAATTTTAAGTCCATCCTTGATTTCAGTAAGGCAATTAAAAGTTCTCCTCCTCATGTCCTCATCTGCAGTGTTTCAGAAGCATAGTGACTTATGTTAGCAGTTCTTTATGTTTTACAGTAGAAAGTTAGGATTAAGGTCTGCTGCATTTGTGTTCTCAGCAGGGCTAAGCCCCCTAACCTTGTGCATTATATGATATATTCTTGTATAGGGCAAAAATATAAAAGGGAATATAAGAGAACACCCTTATAATCTGCATGATTGATTAGCAGTTAGAGACCCTGTGTTCTAAGAAGCTGTGATATAACTGCTTTGGAGTAAGCATGTGTAAGTATGATGAAGCACCAGTATTTGTGCACTGGTTTGTTAAGTTGCAGTTGAAGTTTGAAATGAATTGAGGGTTACACCAAAATAACCATTCTGCAGGAAACAGCTATTTGTTGCAGACTTATCTGTGACACCCCTAAATCCTAGTTCTCAAGCAACTCTGAAGAACATCATTATATTTGCTTTGTACCCCACAAAAGTGCAACACACAACCTTACAAGTACATAATAGGTCTTTTAAAAGCAGACACTTTTCACTAATTGAGTGAAAAAGAAACAAACCTCCAAACTCCGTAACTAACCATCAAAAGAAAGTGCTTTCTCATGATGAAATTTATCAGATAATTTGTTAATTCACATTTCCTATAATTTAAGAGCTCATTGTAAATAAATGACAGTGTTTGATTTGCATATCTACTTGCCTTTTCTTTACAATAGCCTTTGCAAATATTTTTGTATATTCTATTCCTGGAGGTCCCTCTAGTGGCTAAATTAACAAATTTATGTAGTCTGGCTTGATGGGCTACATGTGATTCATCTTTGCAGTTATTTCTGGAAACAGACTGTTGCTAAATATTTTTTTAAAAAATGATTATTTCACCCTATAAATAAACCAAAAAGTGAAATAAAAGGCATTACTCCATTAAGAACAAGGAAAAAGAATCGGTATGTTAAGAATAGGAAAGCTATTCTGTAGAGTTCATACAGTTCCACTGAGAACAGAAGCTCACAAGCTTGCACAACTTTGCCATGTAAGTAACTGTTACTGTGCCTTTCCCAGTTTTTATTTTGGTATGTTTGTTTGTATTTTCACAGGTCTGTTTTAAGCTAAGAAGAGACAGCAGACTGTTACATGAATGTCCTCCAGTACAGTAAGTCTTTCACTTGAGGACTTTGTCCAGTTCTGATAGAGCTTCAATAGTATTACTGAATAATCTGATCAGTATATTGCTTGTAGGATATATATGCATTTAAAGAGAAGTTGAGATACTCTCTGGAAAATAAACCTACTTTTATAATTCAGAGTTGTCATCATCAAATGTAATCCCAGGCCAAAGGGAATAGAAAGGTTTGTAGTAGACAGAGACATATGGACTACTGGTTATGCAGACATGACTAACAGACAATCTTCATGTGTGCACCAGGCTAGATTCTATTATACTAGTTAGAAATGCCTTAAAAGGTGACTTATACATGTGTATTCTAAAGAACAAACAAAACCAGAGATAACATCCTGAGCAGCACTGCTTCACACTGCTCTCCCTATCACTTTTATTCTTTTATTTGTAAGAGTCAGGCCTAATCCTCTCACAATCCCAGAAGCACCTACAAAGATTAAAAAAGTGTCACCTACATGCTCTTTTCCACCTGCACACATTACAGTACATGTACAGTAATACTGTCCCTAAAGCTACTTCCATAGACCTCCCCTCCTGACAGAAGCTTCCAAATCTTTTTTCCCCTCTCCCTCCTGAAGAGCTCTTTACCTGCTGCCCCCCCTTTCAGCTGCACCCATTTAATTTAATTAATTAGCTACAGGTATGTGTGTCTGATACTAGGGCAGAGCTAGCTGTCCATGGGCTAACTGGCCCCTGATGGGACATGCTGCTTTATTACAATGGGATAAATAGCACAATAGAATTGTTCATTAAGATCTTATATTTTCATCTAGAAAGGAAAAGGAACAAAATGGCTAAAGGAAATCTTATTTTTGAATACAGGAGGGCTGATATTCTAAAGAAAAGGTGATTCAGTGACTTCTCGTGATGCAACAAAACCAAAATAGTACTCAGTTACTTACTGTCTATAAACTGAGTCGTAAAATCTTTGATGCAGCTCGCAATCTGACCAAACATCTTTTTGATGACTGAATCACATGGTCCTTCCAGAGTCTTTTCAATATCAAGGGCTTTGGTGTAGAGTTTTTAAGTGGTGGTTTTGTGCTTAACAGCAGTTGTATCTCTTCTCCTGTAAAACAGTGGTCTTTCCAGTACTAGTAATTCAGCACTCAAAACACTGGTGACAGGGTTGCAAACATAAAACTATTTTCTAAGAAAATAGGCTGGCAGATGAGGCCATGTTTCCCTTTGAAAACATGTCTGTCTATGGACTGCTGTCAAAAACAAACCTAGGCAAATTCTTAGAGAAAATTGGAAAGTATTTAATATTCACCAATATAGGTAATGACATATGGAAGTTAAGAGCTAGTCAATGTAGTTGGATGGGAAAGCACTAAGTTATATCGACCATCGTATATCAATGCAATTTAACTTTTCAATAAAATACCGGAGCAGGAAATACTCAGAAAAAAATACAGAAATATAATTTTAAAATTGAAATGGCAAAGGTAAGTAAACAACTGTGAATATGTCAGGGAAGTTTTCTGCTTTCTGTTATAATGAGTATTTGTCAAAGCTGAGGAAAAAAAAAGCAGTATAAAAGGCTGGACTTTAACTTGATAAATCTTCAAGATTCACAGTCTCATAAGGAATTAACAAAAGGCAGCACCAAACGTTCTGAGTTTATGAAAATGTTTTCAGTCCTTCATCAAAGAGGCCAGTCCAAGTCTCTAACTCTGGACTTGAATGACCAGAGCTCACCTCCCAGTTCTCCCACAGACTTCCTGTGACCTCTCGTGAGTCATTGTTCTCATTTGTGCCCCAAGTTCTTAAATTGTAAATAGAATAATAGCACTGTCCTCCTTTGTAGCTGTGATGATAAATGCACTTAGATGCTAGGCCTCAAGATCTCCTGCTGGAGAGGAGAAACAGGAAACAGTATTAAAGACAGGGATGCTCTGGAACACTGTACTAAGTTGTGATGTTCAAACAAAACTAACAACTTTGGGATGTTTTCTAAAGACACTGTGTTTTCTTTGAATGGAAACACAGATTGGATGAATGTTTTAACTGATGTTGATATCATACAGAGATGCTTCCTCTGTGTTGCATTTCCCACTGCCATGAAACTTCACTATGTGAACAAGCACGGATATGGAGATAACCTGGCTTAACAGCCACATGGCAACAGACTTAGCTGTCACTGATAATGCTCATCTTTTAAGTAACAGACTAACCACTGTGCAAAGAAAAAATGAACACAGCCTATCACCACATGAAGGGGGCTAATAATCAGAGAAGAAATGGAAATCTGCTCAGGACACAGCAACTCAATGATATGTTAGAAGATGCAGTTCAACTGAATCAAGATCCAAATGTAAGTTGTAATTAAACAGTAACTCATTACACATGCACTGGTAGAATGCACAATTCAGTAAGAAGGGCAGAATAAATGGTGTCATGAATTAGCAGTATAGTATTTACCAGCTCACAAAACTTTAAATCTCACATATCTGTAAGATAGTAACCAGTTACGAATTTTCATACTCAATTTAAGGTGGCTTAGCTACACAGCAGTCAATTGAGCTGCCTTAATTTTTACCAAGTGAGTTCTGTTGTGTATCAAGCAAACCCAACATGCAAGTTACCTAACACAGTGATGCAACATCTGTGTTCTAAATATAGAATAAATCCCTTAAGTGACTGCAATATTAATGCTGACATGCAATGCACCAAAGTTTGAAGCTATCTGTGAAGATAACCAGACAGGATTTGGTTGAAAGCCCTTGGACTGCACATTTGTGCTCTGAAAAATTAGTTACAAGATTTTTAAAGATGCGGAAAATGTCTTTTAGGCATCTGTCTTCCCAAGGGGAATGGAGGGTTAGTTAGATGATTTACTGATGTACTTACCCAGCATCTGTGTTTCTGTGATTATTGAAAACTTAATTTAGAAAATACAATCACATCTAAAGTTAATTCCTGCTAGTTGTTTCTGCCGTTGTGATGACTAACTGACCCATTACTGGTGCAGAGAAATATCTATTATTTGCATATCCATTTGTGTGGCTCATTTTCATGGAGAACAACCATTGATATTATTAGGCACTAGCAATGTTTACTTTTATTGCCATAGGTCCAGGCAGATAGGTGTGCTAGCTAATTTGGTAATATCTCTTCCTTTCCAATAGGAAACGGCAGCAGCAGCAAATATTCCGTTAACAACAGGAGCATCGCTGTGACTTCTGTGCAGCAGATGAACAGTTTTGCTTGTTGCAGAAGACAGCTGGCAGGTAGGATCACTAGCTATACTACAGAAATTATTTATACAGACACTTCAGGGATGATGTGCGTGGCTGATTTTTATCCCTAGGCTTTAGAATGTTTTTTAACTCCCTAGGAGAGAAATGCAGATTCTGGCCTCTTGTCTCAGGTTTTGAAAGGGTGCTTGTGATACAGCCAAGAAGAGATCATTGCTTACTCCACATTTTCTCTTCATACCCTGTGAGTAATCAGTAGTGATATCATCATTGCTAACATTTCCTCCTTTTCAATATTGAAATATGTGCAATACCTCCAGATTTCCCAGATCAGGAATTTCACAAGCTGACACCAAAACAACCATTTGTTGCTGTTCCTTGTCTTTGTTGTCTATCACTTTTCGTGTCCTACAGATATATACCTTTCATTATTATTATTTTTTATGTTCACTCTTTCAAGAGACTTTGGTTTTCTTGTATGAATAGTAGCTAACTTACTATATTTATCCTGTTCTGCATTAGATCTCAGCAATGTTCTGTTACACTCTCCCCAGTAAAGACAATGTTTTTACTTCCAGAAGGACTAAGCTTCTGGGTCTTGATAGGCTCTTTTATCTGCCTGATCCTTGGCTGCAGTTTGGGCCTGATACTAGCAGACTGCAGAACTGCTACAGACTCCACTGGAGTCTGGCAATTGTCTACCACACAGTTGTCCCTGAGACTGGAAAGTATAAAGACACTATACCTTCTACACTCCTGCAGTGGAAGAGCTTCTACCCAGAGGAGATTCTTCTTCCAGCCTCATCAGTTTGGTACAGACTTCCTGTAGAATGCGAGGGATTCAGTCCTATCACTGGGAAAGCATTGGAACAGAAAGTTTACAGTTTTGCCACAACATTTTTGCACCATGCATTAAGTTCAAAATGTTATCGAAAATGAAATTGTCTAAAGTTTTGTTTTATTTTAGAAACAAAACAGATGGACACTATTTCCCTAAGCTTTCTAATTCTCAAAATACAAATTGCCTATGTCTTATGCAAAAGAGATTCTTGGTTTTGAATACACTTCCTGTTTTGTGTGGACAAAATTTGCCTAAAGCACTGACCAAGCTGATATAAATAGGAGATAATGAAAGCAATCCCAAGAAGAAAGGAAGTGAAGTTTTTTTTCTTTTTGGTAGAAATTGTGCTTATCTGTAAAAGAATGCAAGGTTAGAAAGATGAACTTACCTCATTTCAAGTCTGTCATGCATATAGTAAATCTGTATAAAGAATATTTTAGTGTAGCTAGTAGAGATTTTAAGACTTTCATCCTCAAAGCTTTGCTATTATTTTTCAAAAGGAAATTTGAACTAATTTTTCAAACATTTTCAGAATTAATAGTGGCAAAGGTACAATTTCAAGCAATAAAAAGGAAAGGAAGGGAACACAGATTCATCTTAAAATGCTCTGAGCAATTTTTTTCTCAATTACTGGGAAGCGATTTTCAACAGCTTGCAAGGGGCATGCGATGCTGTGGGAACAGCGTAATGAAGGGCAAGGAGTACTTGAACCTCATGTCAACCTCCTCTCACCACCTGCTGTATAAAATCTACAGTGTAAGTACAGCCAGGGGTCTTATTTTAGTTGAGCAGTGCTGCTGCGAGTTCTCCCTCATCCATTCCAGATGCTCCTTCCATTGTTTACTTCCCTGATGTCTTCATTTCCCTTTTCTCTTTGCCCTCCTCCCAGGCCTCCCGCGCAGCATCGATCCACTTCTCTGTAACTCACAGGCTGATATCCATATGCAAATTTCTGCAGACTCACTAGAAGAACATTATTCAAATAGCTTCTGGTGTGGTTTACTGTGGTAGGCAGATGAAGTCCAAAACAAAAAAGGAATAGCATCTATATTTGCATTACCATTTTGCTCATTCAGGAAGGGTTCATATTAATTGAAAAAATGCTTTTTTCTTGAGCTAGACCTGAAAGCTTCTTGTGGGGCCAATTCACATAAATTCATTTGAAAATTTAATCAAAATTTTTAGTTTACTAGACTACTTTTATGCTGCACTTCTTTGCACAGTTTCCATGGTCTGCTCCTGTCTCTACAAATGCATAAAATCTCAGGTTAGGAAATATGTTCCAACGTTGTAGTGAGCCTTCATATAGCCACCATCTCTCCTTCCTAGAGGAAGTATGGAGATACCTTCCCATTAGTTTAGCTTCTGCATTCTTTTTGCATCCCTTCATCTCTTGTCTCTGGAACTTGGGGTACTTTCTTAGTTGTCCTGTGTGAAAGTGAGAAAACCCTTGAGCACTCAGAGTAGCACTTGGCTCACTATGATGGTCATTTTTTTGCCCCTTTCTCTGTTTGTACAATTCTCAAAGATCTATTTTCTGTAGACATGATAAAGCACTAGACGGGACAGCTGACCATGATTTTTGCCAATGTATTTCACCATCCTTATGTCTTTATGCTTTGTTTAGCAGTTTCTTGGCAACCATGCCAAGAACCATGCTTTGTCAGTAGGTTGCGATGCAGAAACATTGCCTGTGTTGTTACCCGCATTTGAATACACTAACTTCTGGCTAGCATTTTCCAAAGCTGCAACTTAAACATAATGTGTATAATTGCACATTGTGCATATACATCAGTTTCTTACACAGATAGATATGCATGTATTTCTTCTAACAAATTCCTCTTTTTGTATTGCACCTGACATATTTAAATTTTTATGGCTTTGCTTTAGTTGTTTTTTTGCTATTCAGTTGTAATTAATGCCTTCTCATGCATCCCCCTCTCCACTGTGTTTACTCCTACTTAACACTGTTTTTGTTTCTTCACACTGAAACATAAATACCAATTAGAGTTCAACCAGTTCATCTTCAGAGCACGTGCTAACATACTTAATTGAATATTTATTTGCAGTCTTTACTCTGTCCTTCACTTCTCTTTCATTTTCTTTGTTCTCATTCCCTCCATCTGCTTTGGTCTCTGTATTTATTGTCTGTCTTTTAATTCAGAACAGAAATGTGAATGTGGCTACCATTGGAAGCAAGTAATTCCATTACATTGCTGCTGGCCCTGACCCAGTAAACTCACTGATGCAATTTTCCTTGAGTACTTGCACTAAAGTCAATAGGAACACTTCCTTTACTAAAGTTACATAAGCATATATACGTATATACACATATATATATCTCTCCAGGATCAGATCCGACAGAGCATACCCAGCTCTTACAGCTGTGATGGCATGCAGGTTAAGGTCAAGTCCTTTAACTTAGAATGTACAGAATCCATCGCAATCCAAGTTTGCAGCCTAATCACTGGACTAGCCCCTAAACAGTAGTACAAGGAATTTCAGGTTTTCCAAGCAAATATTTCCCTGAATGTATTTACTATTGTATCTTTGGACAGCCCTGCTACCATTCTTCCCTTGAGACCCATTATTTATTGTCCTTGCTACACGTATAAAGGACTCTTCAATTCCCTTCAACATTTTGCATTGATAGACTACTACAGTCTCCTTATTTATCCCTCGCTGCAGTCATTGCAGCTTTTTGTTACACAATTCTAACTTGCTCAAGCTTTTCCTTGTTTTCTAGTGCTAGATCTCTGTCTATTCTTCTTACTCCCATTCAGGCTTTCTCCAAGGATTCCATAATATTCTTGAAATTCGGCTCCCAGAAGCAAACAGGTTATTCTAGCAGAAGCCTTTCTGGACCACAGTTCAGTGCTCCGCACATCTCTCACTCTCCTCTTTATACTCTCCTTTATGGCATTTCTCTCTCTTGCATGACAGCTTTCACTTAGTTTTAGTCTGCCTGTTACCCGTTAGATCCTATTCTGTAGGGCTGCACTGTAGCCAGTTGTATCCCAGTCCATCTGTTCCCACCGATTATTCCTGCTCAGCTCAAGTTCACTGTGTCTCGGTTGCACAGCACGGTGTTTCTTCATCCTTTCTATTCCCTTGCCTCTTTACTGTGTGCCCTCTGCTGTGAGCAATAGCTAAGGCTCACTTTTAGTTCAGATTGCTATCTCGCTCTGTGCCAATATGGGCACAATTAATTGGTGTAGTTTCTTTTGCTTCATATGGAAGCTTCGTTGTGAAGTTTATAAGTCAAGAAAAAAATCAAATATTTGGTGTGTTTGCCACTGAAGCTAAAGTTTTGTAACTGATTTAACATCAGCATGGGCCAGCATGCATCATACTGGGCCTACTGAATTACTATTTTTATATCATTTCACCTGCACATTCAACTGTATTCCTTGAGTGGGAGGGGCAATCTAATAGTGATTAAATCAGGGTGCGTCTTATCCTGTCGATCAGTGTACTGGTATGAAGGAGAGTTCTTACTGCTGTCAAGCCCCGAGAGCTAATGACTACTGTACTCCTGCTCTCTAAACCAACCTTTGCCCTTGAAGACAACCACCAAAGTCAAACAGACTGTGTATTTTATCGGCAATAGTTCCCCAGGCATTATCTGCTGGTCTTGCCTTCGCTTGAGCGGGCCCATTTTCACTAGATGTGTTTGAAAGGCTCAAATTCAGCCTCTCTATTCTTACCATGGACAAGCCCAACCCTGTTTAACATCTAAGGACACAGCAAAGCAAGGTGAAAGGTGCCACATTCTTGTCATCCCTCCGGAGGTGAATGATCTGTCTGCCGTTCGCTGTTACCACACCAGGAAGAAGAGCTCCAAATGCACAGTAGGCTAAGCGGGTAGTGAAAATAGTTGCAAAGAGCGTATGAAAACCAGAGGGGAACTAAGAAGAAAGTGGTAGGAAAGAAGGAGTTTTTCCCGTTATAGTGATTTCCTTATTTCCCCCCTGTCCGTTTCCTACATCCAAAATCCAGAATTCCCAAATAAGAAGTCAGGATCATCCAAAGTGAAGGAACACATATGCAACAGCATTAGGACATGCAAATGCCAGCATTACGAGCATGGTTGTACAGTGGTGCAATCTAACAGCTCCCATTTATGAGGTTACAGAAATAATGACTCATGAGGCTGGCTGACACCTGGGACAGCTTAATCAGGCCATCCCTGTTGTAAATGATGTTGACTCACATTTCCAGATGTAGGTGGAACTGACAGTTGTCTTTTCTCATAATTGTCTTAACTTGCTTTGCTAGTTAGGAATAGTTTTCTAGGTTATGTTTCAAATCTGGAAATGATTAGGGGTACATTCTTGCCATAGATGTTTGCATGTATAGTCAGTGGGAACATCTAGGACAGAATTTGACCTACAAACGTTAATACATAGCAGCAGCCTAGATAGAAATTCTGTACTTAAGTCTGAATATGAGCTAAAGGCTATCTGATTAATACATTGTGTGCACATATGTTCATAGCATATTTATATACAGTTGAGACAGGTAGAATTTTTGTAGCGTTTTTTTCACCTTTCAATTTCTATGGCTTGCCTTTAAGTAAATTTTTCATCAGATTTAATACAGTGCTATTCTTACAGATAATTGAGGGATGTAAGTTGGAATTTTCTGAAAGAGTTTACCAGAAAATTTCATAATATTCAGAGAGAGAGAAAATGATGAGGTACTGGTCATCCCTTCCTTGATTTTTTTAACCAGGTCCGCATATAGATTTTGCCTCTGCCTTCCCTGTTTCCTTTCCTCTCATCTAAAAGTGCTTGGACTATGCTCCTCTTATTAGCTTCCTATTCTTTCCCAAGGGATGGTCTTATTCCAGACCCTTATAATAAAGCAATGGTCCCTGATGTTGTACTGATGGAAGCTGACCATAGTTAGACTGACTTCAGAGGAATGTTGTGACTTCGACCACAAAGATTTGACCCAATTGCTGTGACCTGACACACTTACAGTCTGGTACAGCTAGAAATCTCTAAGCAGTAGCCCTTGAAACCATTGAAGAGACTTACATGAAAGTTGAAAACAAGTAGAATAAGACAAAATTAAACCCAAGAGAAAAGCATTAAAAAAAAAAAAAAAAAAAAAAAAAAGCAGTTATATTACATGGTTATTACCTGCTTAGTGCCAGCGAAGACTTTGGTAGTGGACATGGGGTGAGATGTCTGCTTGCTTTTTAAAAACAGACATCTTAACAATTAGCGTCTTAACTGCACCTGCAAATCCTATAAAACAGTTCTGGTGATTTTGCAACATTTGTAATCTAAGAAACTGGCCTTTTTTTTTTTTCTGCTTTGTTTAGTGTTTGTTTGTTTTCAGCTAATGTATAAACAACCTTTGAAATAATCTTTCCCACCCACTTGAAAACCAAAGCAGCATTTCTTGCTCTATGAGCTACGTTTGGTGGAACACTGCACCAACAAGGAGCAATTACACCTGTCATTATTGCAGTCATGCTGAAAGGGGCAATCGGCATTCCTTGGAAGTCAAATAAGTACAAAGAGAAAATAAGTAAAACTGTTAAAGCATCAATTCTCACTAGAGAGAAAGGAAAAGAAAAGATTGGCTGGCTGCAGAAATTTAGGAAATATAGCTCCATGATAGTCCAGTGCCTCATCCAGTGTAGCTTTTCAGCTGCATATAGGGATATACTAGACTCTTGCATTGGTACTGCATAATTTTGGGAGTTGTGTTTTATCACTCTGTCAGTGCCACTTTCCTGCTTCTTTTGGTGCCTTCCTGGTGTAGAAGCTCATATCAAATTCCCTAGAGTTCTGTATGCCATCACAGACAGTGGCTTGCAGTGGATGCTGAAGGAGGGATATAAGAACAGGATAAAGAGATGAAATATTTCCCCAAAATACACAGCTGCTAATGTTATGATTCAGAAACTGCTTGATAAAAAATACTGTGCCCTGTGCAGTGCCACTTACCAGCTGCCTCCTTCGCTTGCTAGTCTTACACAAGACTGTAAAGAAAAGTAGGTAAGATACAGAAGCTTTATCTTTTTTACTGTTGTCCTTTACTCTCCAGAACCAGCATTGCTAAACAAAACAAAACAAAAAATTACTTGCTATTTCTGGAAAAAAATATTATCCAAACGTAGAAAAATTCTTTATAAAAAGAATGAGCTCAATAGATCTGTGTCTTTATTCCAGAAGAGAAATCCTGAAGAACCACACGCTCAAATTTTGTGAGCAAGGATGCAGAACTAGCCTTAAAGTTAATCACTTAGATCCTACCTGTGAAGTCAGACTGTCAGATTACTTTGTAAATTACTATCTGTTGCAAGTTCATTGCCTGTATTACCTAGGAGAGTAATGAATGGAGTAAATGTACCCTATGAATTCAATTTTGGATATGTTTTTCTGGACAAAGTGTTTTGTCCTGATCATAAATTCCAGGAAATTATTTCTGCAGTTTAGAACAGTCAAAATTTGTTTTAACACCATGTATTAACTGTATTTATCCTAACATATAATCTTCCATGCTCTTAGGAGATAGAGCTTCATCTGCAGTGGCAAAGCAGACTGAAAATAAGGTATGCTTTGTTATGACTGCCATTATGATGATCTGAAAGAGGATCTTCCAGGTGAGACTTGTACCTGGACAAGTCTGATGTTCCACTAGTCAGAATAAGCACTTAATTCTCTCCAGAAGTAAATAGTGTATAGGCAGAGGAAAGAATGAGAATTGTGTCGTTAAAGTTGTGGTCTGTGATAGAAGTGGACAAAGGGAGACCATGTGAAATAGGTGAATAGGAAACTGAAATCATGAAAACCTGAGAAAAAAATCAACTTCAAGCAGTGCTTGGCGGGGGGAGGGAAGAGCAGAGTACACAGAGACTGCAGTGGTGAACCAGTTAGGGTACAGACTCCAGGTGCCTTGCCAGCCCAAGGAAACAACTTGGAAGTCTTGCTCCCTCTACTGGATCATCATAGAGCCACAAAATACTTACTATTTTGACCTGCTTTTGAATGCACGACATTCTGTTCAACTAGAAAATAAAGATTTTATGAACACAGCCTCATTAAGGCAAGGATGATTACTAGTGCTTGTCTACTATCACATGAACTTTTAAGGACACACTGAATATACAAATGAAGGCATGGAGCAGAGGGAAGGAGTTATTGCTTTGCTTTTGTTTTGTAAAGAACGATATTAAGACATTCAAGTTGAAACCTGTATTTTTCACAGCATAATTAGATCAGAGGAGTCAAACTAGGGTGGAAAGGGAGCAAGCAAACTTTGCCAATGCAAGGCAAACTTGCTCATGCAAGGCAGTAACTTTTTATGACTTTTGCTCTAGAAGGATGGTTAACTTGCTATCTTCAACTTCATATAGGCACAAATAGCGGAAACCATGGGCCTCTGAACTGTATGTTGTTGTCAAATACAGACTGGTCTAAAATACTTTGGCAAATAAGTAGCCTATTCCTACTGCAAACAGAATAAAACTCCTAACTCATCTTCAGGCAAGTACAAGGTCATTAATTAGTTATTCAGTGCTCCCATTGGATAATAGAAGCCACAGTAGTATGATGGATTACAACAAGAAACTGTGATTCAGACATTCACTGACACCACTCTGCTCTTGCTTGCAATAGTTCATGGCTGAGGCAATCTCCTTCTCTCTTGTAGAATTCAGGTTCAGTTCCTGGCCCTGAGATAACTCATATGAGCCAAGACAGACTGCAGGATTTTGTTCCTTCTAAATGAAAGTGAAGATGCCTTACTCCTTCCTGCCCTTCTATAACTTAAGATACATAGCTTTGGTGTAGAATCCGCCTTCTCCTGTGTATACATCCAACTCTTGGTACAGAGGTCTCTGATTTTGGCTAAAGCTTATAAGCATAATAGTAAAATATTTGACTAAAAACTTAGCTAGATGTAAATTCCTGGGCCTTGTGAGCTCTCCAGTTTAAACAATTTGAATTCTCATTTTCCAATTTTTCATCATCTCAGTGAACCCTGGCCGACTAGTGATCACCCTACAAATAAAATGGAGGAAGTGGAAGCCAAGCACTACAATAGTGACAAAGAAGAAGCTTTCAAAAGAGAACTGCCATACTGTCTAGGAGAGATCGAATTCACAGCTTCTGGGAAGAAACGTGGAAAGGTACAATGCTGAGGAGTTTCTATCCCCTTAACACTATTGCTGTTGTTCAACTGTGGCTTGTTTAGCATAACATACAGAGACTGTAACAACAGTCGGGGTCAGCGTGCCACGAGGGAAGGCACCATGTTGTACTCAGATAGGGACCACACCTTAATGAATATCCATGTCATTTTAAATAAGGTCTATCGATAAACAGAAATCAATCATTTGATTGACATAGACCTGCTACAAGTACAGCTGGGGATGTTTTTTCTTAAAAATAAAATAAATAAATAAAAAAACCCAGCTTCTTTCATTTTGCATCATTTCCCCGCTTTTACTATTTACTGACAAGTAATTAAGAACTATGGATTTCAACTTGATAAATATACTGGTCAGTTATTTCAAGACTCTCTTCAAAGCTTTAACAGAAAATTAAGCAGTGGAACTGACTCGATGGCTATTTTACATGAGCCTGCTAAATTCATCCTGATATTTAGTTCTCTGTCAGACCTTACTTGAAGAAACTTTTTGCAATTTATCAAGGAGTACAAATAAGCTTTTAATTGTTATGATTATAATTTGTCTTTGCATTTCCCATGAATGACATCTCAAACCCTATCCTACTATCATATTGTTATTCAGTGTATTTTGTTTTGTTTGTTGAAGTTTATTAAGGTGCCATGTACCATCCATCCTGGCATTATATTTGACGTTATGCTCAACAAATGGAAGCTACCTGCACCCAATTTGGTTGTTTCTTTAGTAGGGGAAGAAGAAAATTTCCAGATGAAACCTTGGCTACGGGACACCTTAAAAAAAGGGCTTATAAAGGCAGCTCAAAGCACAGGTTAGTCCTGTGGACATTAAAGAGGAATTTCTATTCTGCTGGATTCTCACCTAGCATATGATGGTCTTTTAATATCAATCAGACTACTCACATGTTTATTTTAGAAGTTCAAGGCTTTGCTGAGTGTAGTCTACAAACTGTATTTAAATACCTTGAAAATAAAATTACTGTATACAAATAGCAAAAATAAGGTTTTTCTAACTAAATTACTGTAGGCAACCATTCCTTAAGTGTAGAATCCCTTGAGGTTATATGCCCATTGCCACCAAAGAGTTATTTAATCTAGTACTGTAAGTGATGTTAATTGATACACAGTTCAGTTAAAAAGAAATTTTCTAATCACTTTTTAAAAAAATTATTTCAGGTGCCTGGATTTTTACCAGTGCTTTACGTGTTGGAATAACAAGGCACTTAGGGCAAGCTGTTCGAGATCATGCACTGGCTAGTACTTCATCCAAATTAAGAGTTATTGCAATTGGAATAACTTCCCTGAGAAAAATTCAGCACAGAGAAATTCTGGACAACATAAAGGTATTTTTTACTTTTACTCCTTATTCCTACAAAACAGGACTGTTCTGATTTTTTTTTTTTTTTTTTTTTTAAGTGCAGCTGACTTTTGAAGTGATAGGCAGCAAAGTGTTGAGTCATCTTAAAACAGAAGTGGATTTTAATGTAAGTTTTTTAGGGAAGATAAAAAGCAAGAAGAATTTTTAGACACTGAAGATTTTGTACCATATGCTCTATCTCCCTTTGCAGCATTTCTGCAAATATCCAGCAGGTGACAGTATTAGACATTAGATCAGTGGCCAGAAGAAAAATGTTCTTGAGGAAAACAGTATTTCTATGTTGTAGGAAACTGTGAATACTCACCCCCTCTGCCCGAGGCCACTAATTGCAGGTTCTCAAGCTATTTCACAAATACTGTAAGACAGTGTATTTCCTACTGTAGAGCATGAGCTGTAAATTTTTCAAGACCAAGTTGTTTGTAGGAGTCACTGAATTGGTATCTGATGTGCAAAAACTGCTTGACACACTGAGTAAGAAGGTGGCATTCAGAATTTCATCTAATTACTGCAAACTCCAGGAAATTCATGAGTCAGGTGAAAGCAACCAAGGTCCACACAGAGAATAAAAACAAAATCTACCCAACAAAACGGTTGTTGAAAATACTGGGGCACGTTGATGCTGAATTGACCTGGAGAGGGAGAAGAGAATTGTGGCAGGACAAGATTATCACTGGGTATGTTGTCTGTCATAAGCAGAATATGACAACAATAAAACAGGTGTATAGCCATAATGAACAACAGTTTCTCTGTCCTGTTTTACTTTCATAGACAAGCTGGGAGAGAGATGATGACAACTCTTTGAACTTCCACCTAGTTCTTCTCTCAGATAGGCTGGCAAATACCAGCTAATTAGCTGGGAGACTGCCAGGCTGCTTCAAGCTTTTAATTGTCATTTGGCTTCCTCTTTTACCGCTCCGTTTGCTGAGAGAGGCTACCTGTATGTTCTGCCAGAAGGGACGCTAACTGGAAATCCTAACCTGTGTGTGTATTTAAACTAGCTCAGAAGGACCTCAGAGGAAAGAATTTTGTTCAGAGCATTTGGAAATTTTGCTCAGGGAAGTTCAGTTCAAGTGATCAAAATTCATCTGTCTTTCCCCTACAGTAACTACAAAACAAGTCCACGGTTCTTTTTATTGCATTGAATTTACACTGCTCCCTCTTAACTAAAGTTGAACTTCTGGCAAGGAGTGTTTTGTGTAGAGCATTCCTGACCCTATGGCTTCTGGCACTGCTTCCACCCAAAAACGTTCTGCATTTTAGTCAGTAAGTGTAATAAGACAAAGGAACTATAGACAACAGTGCTGGTCTAAATCCAGTTCTCTTTAAACTTGGCACTAACACAAGCAGCTTATTGTATAAAATGGAGTTAACAATTCACACTAACAAGGAGCAAAACAAACCCTGAAATCAGTGGATCCCTGCATCTCTTTTCTGGTAATGACACACTTGAAGCGTGCTTGAAAGATCACTTCCAAGTCTTCAGTGAATAAATAGGGAAATCCCTTGGAACCTTTTTTCATTGGTTGCTGAGGCTCAGCATCCTGCTCAAAGGCCAGCCCTCTGGCTAGTAGGCTTATGGCTACAATGCAGCAAAAGATACAAAAACCCCTCAGCCAAAACAAAATTTGTCAAGATACGTTTCATGAAACATGAAGCAATGGGAAGAAAAGTTTTCATAAGGAAGGGAAGCTTGAAAAATAGCATGCATAGAAGTCCATATTAAGTGCAATCCCTAAAACCAAAGACTAGAAATGAGGTTCTGTTTTACCCAGACATGATTTTATGAATAAATACTTTCAAGACAAAACCCCTCCATAAAATTAAGTTATTGTACTTTCTAAAACCTACATGTTACTCAGTTTTTTAGAATTTAGCTTTCAAACTGAGAATAACCATGACCTTACCAACTAAATAAAGCTGCATTTAAATCAATATGGACGTACGACAGTCTAACTTACCTACTGGTCTAAACGTAACCAAAATGCTACTGAAGTCAGTAGGTTTGCCTCCATTTGTACCAGCAGACACAAATTAAGCCATCACTCAGATTTTATTCCCCATCACAAGGTTTTGTGGTCCCTTTCCTTTTGTCCAACAAGCAATCTGAAAACCTCTGAATAAATTCCTAAGTCCCAGAGACATTTGGTGTCATTGTATTTTGCAGAGCCCTGAAGGGAATCTTCAAGCACTTCAGCTTTCAGGCCTGCTGAATCTGACACCTTTTGCAAGAAATGCATTCTTCTCGCCCCTTTTCAAAGAGTCTATCTAAGTGTCTGAAGGGTTATATTCTATGTCATGGTGTAAAGAACACTAAAAATGGAGATGAACCACATACAAGAATATGGAGTGTGTTTTGCATAAAACGCTAACACTCCTCCCTGTCTCTCCAGAATGAAAATCCTGTACATTACCAGTCAGACGATAATGTCCAAGGCCCATTGTATTCACTGGACCACAATCATTCCCATTTTATTTTGGTGGATCACATCACCCCAGATGAGCCAGATGGAACCACTAAACTACGTCTCACTTTGGAAAAGCATATTTCAGAACAGCGTACTGGGTATGGTGGTAAGTAGACTCAATATAAGCATGTTAACCTGAATAGTGATGTAACAGAAATACCTGGGCATTCCAGCTTTTTGAGAATCTTGGTCTTAGGAAAGGTAAGTATAATTCTCAGCTTACTATCCATTTAGGCGAAATCAAGTAAATGTGCTTGTCATTGTGTAAGAGGTAGAATGAAAACAACTTGAAAGCTATTTGAACCAAAAATCCTGCCGTGTATTGCATCTCCTTAAACACGGCTCAAAAGTGACCTTGAAAGCATAATTTTGATTGCATTAAAACACACATTAAAAAAGGCAAGTAAATTCAGCTTTATGAGTCCTAACTAGTGGCTCTAAGGGGAGAAATATTCTCTGCTGTACGCTTTCATCCCCTCTTGCAGAGGGATTCTTGAATTCTTCCCCCATAGGTCCTCAGAAAGTCCTCTGAAGTATTTAAAACCACCGAATCATAGAATCATTATTTATTTTAAGATAGAAATCCCATCCTCAATAAAGAGAATATATTTAAATGGCCATTAGATGCTATGTGTGCTTTATTTATAATGAGAAGAATGTTGACCAGGCCTCCTGCTGCTATTTGTGGAAACAATCCAGCTGTAGTACTCAGGCAACTACTTTTACTTTCCCATTGTTTCTGTAATATCACAGCTAAAGCAGAGAGAGAACTCACTCATACTCTCATAAATATCAGTGGAGTATTCTATTTTGTAGCCCATACTCTGGTTGCACAAATGCTTATTAATAATAATTATTACTGGTGACTCAGATAGGAAAGACCACACGAACTGTGAAAGTAGGCTGAGGTTACAGTTAGAAAATAGCCTCTCCTTGCTTGCAAACCAAATTTGATTAAAAGAAACCAATGGCACCATTTTCCATCAAAAATACAGATTCATTTGTCATTAAGATGAATACCAATTCACTTAAAATCAATATCCTTCATTTAAAATTTATATTCAGGTTGAACAAAGTTGTTCAACCTTACCAAAATAAAACACTTTGATAAGGTTATGCAAAATTTCCATATATTAAAAAAAAAAAAAAAAAACCTCAGAAATCATTCAGATAAAAATTTTGATATTTTCAATATTCTTTGCAATTAGGGGCTTCCCAGCTTCCCCTGTAAAATGAGAATTTCCTACAACACTTCATCTAAACTTCATATGACTAAGTAAATAAAGAAAATTTGAAACCATAAATGCATATCCTTAGGATTCCGTAGTCACAGGGGTCACTTTTCAACTAGAACCTCACTGTAAAGAAGTGTGGCAGTGCTATGCCATTCACTGAAAACAAATTAAGTTACCAATCTTCTGCAGACTACAGTGCAGTTCTGCCTTATTTCTGTAGTCATCCCACTGCAGATCCCAAAAGTAGTAACTAGTGACTTGCACATTGCTTTTAGACACCTAGAAAGGAAAACATGAAAAAAAAAAAGAATGTATTTGAACTAAATGCCTTTTATTTTCCAGCTATAAGAAATGGCTCGAATTCATCTCATGTTGCTACTATTTTAATGGAGCTTTTTAGGCCATGTATAAACACCTTTGGAACGCAGAGCTCAGCTTTTACAATACAAGCCATCTAGGAATAAGCGGGTCTCTGTGGGATGATGGCTATAAGCAGGGATGCTTACATCATTTCTTCCTCCTCCACTGCCATGACAGAAGTTAAATACCTATTTCATAAGCATTTTTTTTTTCAAATGTAGAACTACTGAAAAATATAAGATCAGTTATTAATAACTATCGCATTAATCAGCCTAAAATGTGATTCAGTGCAGTCTAAGCACAATAATAAAGAGTATATGGTTCCTGTCAACTCATATATAGGTCATATCTCCCTGACTTTTCTACACAGCCAGGCTCCTGATATTTTTTTAAACTTTCTTTTCTCCTGAATTACACTATATCTTGCCACACATGCTAGGTACATTTGTAAAATGGGGGGCAGGAGAGGGGGGAGCACAACTGAACATATCTGCCAAGCTTCTCACTTCAGACTGCATCCGTATATAAATAATGCCAGCTGTCCCTCTAAAAACACAACAACTTGTCTTACATTTACCTCCTGTATTTTATGTTACCCCATTTCCCCTCTATCTTGATCACCTTCTCATAAATATTAATTATGATTAATATTTGACTCAATTCTGAATCATAATCATATTAATTATTATGATTAATATTTAAGAATAGTTATATTACCTTATATGCAACATCTCTATGAAATACAGAAGCACATCTGTTCATATTTTGCAGCTGAGGTATTCTGAGTTGAGAAGATGCTCAATTGCCTGCCAAAATATCATGCAAGACCTGTGGCAAAAGTATCATCATCCTGAACTTGAAACTAAGGTCTTATCTGCTAGATTACAGTGTTATATTCTCTTACTTTGCCATCAGCTTCTGCAATTGCCTAAATCCTGCAAGTTCAAGTTTTGCTGGTTACAAAAACAGTATAGCAAGACAAATATTTCAAGGACACAGCAGAAACACAATAGTTTTGTGAAAGTTGTTAACTTTTTTTTTTTTTAATCACCTATTTCACAGGAACAGGTAGCATTGAGATCCCTGTCCTTTGCTTACTAGTAAATGGAGGACCAAGCACACTTGAGGTAAGAAGCTGCTTGTAATGTTAGAAAAATAGCTGGTGCAAAGTATGAAATGATTGATGTAAATCTGATGGATAAATGCATGTATCAGCTGCAAGTAAAGTCAAGAGTAAAAACTCACAGCTATACCACTTAAGAATTAAATTCTGTTAATATTGAAGTTGCCAGTTTTTGAGATAAGTACTTCATTTTGAAGAGCCACCACCAGGCCACTAATGCGTCCAGTGCCAGCTGGTACCTTGGGAAGGAAGCTGGCTTCAAATCTAGGGGAATAAGTATACTGGGTTATTCCTCAGGATCACATACTAGTAGGTTAATCGTTCAGCCCCGTCCAGCAACAGTGAGACCATCATCTCTGCCACAAAGCTCCAGATAAGCCATTTGCAAACTATAGTGTCATACTTCCACAGAGCAAATACCTTGCAGGATAGAAGATCCTTCAAAATATGCTTCTATATATGAATTTTAAAAATGTATTTTTTTTAAACCACAGAGAATTTGCAGCGGTTTGGAAAATTCTGCCCCCTGGCTTATCTTAGCAGGGTCTGGAGGTACAGCTGACATCTTGGCTGTATTCATGAATGAGCCACAGCTTATCATGCCAGAAGTTGTTGAAAAGCAATTCAAAGAGAAATTCCCTGCGGAAAACTTCTTGTGGAAGGACATTCTCCAGTGGACAGCAACAGTGAGCTCCTATGTTTGATAATTATGTGCACTGTCTTCACAAGCTCTCTCCTACCATTAAGTAGCTGCAGTAGTTCATTCACAACAGGTTTCCCAGGAAGCTGCTCAAAAGTTTAGGATACTCCAGTGCTCTAACATTAGTGCTATTGTTCTGTCTGACATTAAAATCAAATGTTCAGTAGATCACACAAGCTATTTTGTCTTCTTAACTCAGCTGAACACTTAGGGCTCTGTCCTGCCTCAGTTCTTTCCTTAAATAACAGTCAGCTCCTGGGAACCTCACAGTCCTTCTGGAGGACATGAAGCATTATTCATCCTCCACAGCTGTGGAGCTTCTGCAGCTGTGAAAGAAGAGACCTAATTCATGATCTACAGCTGTTAAATGGAGCCTAATTGCAGATATGCATGAATAAATTAACTTCTAATCACCATTCCTGTTAGACCAACTATTCTGAGTTGTAAGTGTTCCTCTTTAAAAAATAAACTAAACTACAGATTCATAGTATCCTCACCATTTATTTTGAGCCACATTCACTGAATTCGATCCACTATACATAAATATTTAAGACAGCCTTTGATATTGTCTTCATATCATTATATTGAAGAGCACTGTGTGCCTCTTAGATGAAGTCCCCTCAGTCTGGCCCACCACTCATCTCTTGCAGTCCCCACTGTAATCCTAACCACTTCCAATTCCATTAGAGAGAACTTTGTCAAATTACTAAGGTGAGGAAATGAAAGGAATATATAGAAGCAATACTGTAAGATGCTCACAAAGTCTTGTTGCAGCCTCACTGTGAGGAGAATGTATATTCTACTCTGTAGAGAAGCAGAAGGAAAAAGAATACTGTATATTTCAGAATATGGTGACTTTTGCTCAAAGATGACTTAAAGACCATGATTTTAAACAAACAACAAGTTAAAGGTCAAATAGAAAAGGGTGAAACAGAACTAGTCTCATGATAATTTCATGACTAAGAGTCAAATATAAAAAGAGGAGATAAGAAAAGGGCTTTTAATTAAAACACTGGTCTGGTTCTCAGGATATCTGAATTCTATTCCTACTATCTTGCTATGTGATTTTGGACAGGATAGTTATTCCTTCTTTTCCTCATTTACATGCGAGAAACTAATAATGTTCCTCTTCTTGCCAATCTCATTCTTTCATAAGTTATTTGAGACCCACAGCAGATCCGATCCCCAATGAGGTTGTAGTCATTAATGTATAGCAGCAGGACAATGAGTAAAGCAGATTTTGTTTCAAATCCCAATAGATACAGAACATTATTTCACAACAGCATCTTCTAACTGTGCACAACTTTGAGCAAGAAAATTCAGAAGAACTAGACACAGTCATTTTAAAAGCTTTGGTAAAAGGTAAGAGCAATAAACATGCATGCTACAATATGTATCTTATTTGATGGCTTTTGTGCCAGAGATGTATTTTATTGTCCAGGACCAGAGCAAGTTTGCTTGGCTGTTGGATCAGATTTCATTTCTGATGCAGAATTCTTGTGCTTGCTCATTGACAAACTGAGGCAGTAACCATAGTTCTTGTAAACTTGTATCAATTTCTACAATGTTTGTTTTTTAATTTAATGCTGTTATAGAGTGCTATAGTAATAGTTCCTTTATTTCTCTGTTTGCTCCTCTTACAAGTAATGGAAGAAATACTGCTGGGATAATTGCAGAAGAAAAATACTGGAACAGTTATTTCAATTATAAGACATTTTAAAAAGCATTTTAAAAGCCACAAATAGATCGCAACTGCTTTGGCACCAGAAACAGTCCAGTTCTCCTATAAAAAGCCTGCACTGTGTCTCCAAAAATGCTATCCATTTCAGTCTGTGTTGGACCAGACTGATTTTAGCATGAGGAAGACATATCTAATGTGCTAATTAAGACAAAAACAAGAGACATCTCTTTCTGCAGAACAGGATCCATCGGCAAAGACTAGATGTTATAACTTAAAGTTTTAATACAGAATTCTGCTAGTAAACAATATTTAAAAAAAAAAGTGTCTTCAGACAATTATAATTTCTTAAGTTAGGAGAACCAAAAATGACTGTGAAGGATTGGTGGATAAGCAACTCACAAGTCTGAGAACCTGAATAAGAGATCTCATTTTGTTATTCAGATTGCACACATGTTATGTTTAATTTAATACAGTGTTAAGTACTGAGTTTATTTGTATGTCTTATTTTTGGCAGCCTGTAAAAGCCACAGTCAGGAGGCCCAGGAATATCTGGATGAACTAAAGCTGGCAGTGGCCTGGAATAGAGTGGACATAGCTAAGAGTGAAATATTCAATGGTGATGTGGAGTGGAAGGTATCGGATTTCACTGGTTTAAAGGACAATCAGTCCATAATTCAATTTTTTTTCAGAATATCATTATATCTGAAAGATCTTGACATCAGTTTTTAGGAGTCCCTGCATCCCCCACTGCAAGAGTGTATGCCATGCAGTGGATATCTACAGCATGTATTATTATTTTTACATTGATGCTTACATTAATGTATACTTGCATTTTGACATCAAGGTTTTCTCAGAGAAATGAGAAGGGGCCTACCCCTCTTCCTTATTCCTCTCCCACTTGACCTGGAGGCAGGCAAAATGTGCACATTCTAATGGTAAAGGCAGCCTCTCCTCCTCAGTGAACCTTGATTACTGCCCCCCCAAAATACATATCTTTTTGTGTCAATACAGTCCTGTGACCTGGAGGAAGTGATGATGGATGCTCTGGTCAATAACAAACCAGAATTTGTGAAATTATTTATTGACAACGGGGCCAACATGTCCGACTTCCTGACATACAGTCGGCTGCAGCGACTCTACTGCTCCGTTTCTCAGAAGTGCCTCCTCTACAAGCTTCTCCTCAAGAAACACGAGGAAAGCAAACTAACCTTGGCAGGACTTACCGGTCAGCAGCATAAGGAGCTGGAAGGGACCTGCCTGCTCTTCAGTCTCAATGAGGTCTCTAGAGTTCTCAAGGATTTGCTCCATGATGCATGCAAAGGTTTCTATCAAGAGCTAAGACATGGAGGCAAGAGGAAATCTGTAAGTTACAACTCACTATCATAGTCTCGCTCTTCTGCAATTTCTAATATCAAGAACTTTGACCTGGTTTAATCTTTGAGGGGAGGGAGTAGAGAGAGAAATGAAAATACAAGAAACAGGTACTTCAGTTTCTCTTTCCTGTTTTTTTTCCAGCTCATCATTTTCTCCGTTAAAATATTCTGATCTTTTTAATTTCAAAGATAAAAAAGAACAAAATAATTTCTAAATTTTACAGATTGTGATTTATTTTTGAGCAGAGTTAAAAGATGACTCCCATTTCAGGACCTCTTGCAGAGAGCCCCGTTTTCTACACCCTTACAGCACAATTTCCATAGACTGTTTCTTGAGATTCCAGCACCTTGCGTATGCAGAACAGATTGAGCTATTAGCCTGACATGTGCACAAACAGATTCTATGAAAGAAATATAGCGCGCATGAAGGGAGAGGTTAAGGTTCACCAAGGAGTAATTAAGCCATAGAAATATAGTAGTGTGCAGTTCTCCAGTTGAACTTCAAGCAGACATACCTAAACAACAGTATTTCAACAGAAGCAGGTGATGGCCATTTTAAGTCCCAGGTCTGGGCTTGCATTACTTAGGCAAACTAAATCCTGAAAATGGTAACCTTTATAAGTAAAGCTATTCATAGACTTATATTGTGTAGGAGAGAATGATATTCACAAATGTGCAATGTGTGGTAACTGCCTTTAGATCTTTTTAATCTTCTTACTGAGGGAGCTAATACACACCAAGAAATAAGAACAATTGTGTGAAGAGGCCTGGGTAAGCATCCTGACTAACACATAGTAACAAAAACATATGACAGGTATCCCTGTGGAATGGCTATAGTGAACTGCCAACATTTTTTGCCATACATATTTGATCACTTTTGCATTTTGACAGAATATTTAACACGCTCAAAGATACTAAAATTCTTGCAGGCATGTTTGAATTCACATTGGCAAACTTATTTCCAAACATAGATGTATAAGGAAGCTTGGATAAGGTCACAGAGTTTTAGAATAACCAAACATGTAAATCTTTTGTTATTTTGCAAATTCTACTTTCATTTTAAAACTGTTTAAACTCCAGAATAAATGATCACACAAGAACTTCAATGACTTTTGCTTTCATAAAGCTTTTTTGAATAAATTGGTAGTATGAAAACCTAGTTTGACTCTGGGCAGGATTTCTATTTTTGCAGATGCAGACTTTTTGGACAATACCTTTGAAGTCAATAGGCAGACTCCAAATTTAAAAACTGCTCCTGAAATCTCCTCAAAAGCCTGAAAATTCCCTTTGTGGAATTCATATATGGAATGTAGTGGCTCAATTCCATAATCTTTTTTTCAGGCTAGAATCTAGTGATTACACAAACTGCTCTAAGATAAATGAGACTTTAGGGATATCTTTGTTGCCTGCAAGGTTTTCAATGCATTTTAATAGACTAAATAGCTCATTTAAAAGAAATGGGGAAAAAAAAAAAAAAAAGAAAAAAGAAAAATAGCCATACAAAGACCTTTGAATAGAACCCTGTAGTTTAAGTGATTTTAAAAAATATGCTCATGAAAACTTGTTTTATAATTCTACACACACACACACTCTAGCTGTTTTTAATTAACACAATGGATGTAAAGACATTTTAAGTATACTTAAAGCTCAGAACTTGACCTAAGCTGCCACACTTGCTCTAGAGAGGTTTTTATTTTATGTTAAAGGAACAAGCAGTGTTCTACTTAAAATACTCCCTGCAGGAGGGAGAGATTTCTCAGAGGAAGGACTGAAAAAGAGAGCATTGAACATTTCAAGAATAGAGCACATCAGGGCCTTGCTGAAGCTTATTTGTGCTTAAATAAAATGCCCTTTGTTCTCCTTTTCTGAAACCATGTCCTCTGCTGCAGTTGAGCAAAATCTGATGTAACTCAAGACCAGCTCAGATTAGTTAATCACAGGTTTTCTTGTATGATATTACACACCCCTGGTGAAACCCTGGCCTTAATAGAGAGCTTTGCCATTGGCTTCAATGGAGCCGTGATTTCAGTCAAAACATTCTCACACATATTGAGTTATATCAGGGATACAAGGGTCTTTGATTCTGGACAGAATGAACTGATTGCCTCTTAGTCCTAAAGGGGAAGGAGAAAAAAAAAAAAAAAAAGAATATTAAGTAGTCGGCAAGGCTGAGAGATGCTTGGATCGTGTCATTTGCATGGAAAAAAAAGACTGCAAAACAGGTTTTAATTTTTCAAAATCATCTTTCAGGATAAAACAAATGCAAAGCAGTTACCTGGACCTTTGGATATGAACCAGAAAAGCCAAAATCCTTGGAGGGATTTATTTTTATGGGCAGTACTTCAAAACCGGCACAAGATGGCAAACTATTTCTGGGCTATGGTAAGCTTTGAGCTACAGCTGTTTCAGGTGAAGTATTGGCATATTTCACACAAACACACACATATATCTGTGTATACACGAGGGAGGATTTGCTTCTTTCTTTCTTTGCTCAGCTTTGCCATTAAGATGACATATGTTAGGTTCTAAAATGCTGGCATTTATAGGACCTTCCATTTCAGCATGGCTTATGCCAGTAACAGCCAAAGGCCCTGACAGGGAGGACAGAGCAGCAGCAGTGGAAACAAGCACAGCCTGGAGCTATGCAGTGTGAATCAGCACAGCCTGGAGCTCTGCTCATCCACGTCAGCTGCAGAGCTGAACCTTTCCACTTCTTGCTGCTGGTGACTCAGCTCTCAGCCTTGCATTTTGTATCATCTATAATAGCTCAATTGTTTGGATTTACGAGTGGTCAAGAGAGGAAATACTGCAATCATGTATCTTTAGCTTAACTGCAGTATCTGTAGATAATACTAGTGTTAAAATCTCCAGGGCTGAGCTCCCGAGTGGCATAATGGGCACCAGTTCTGCACTTCCACCACCACCTCCTCCATCTGCAGGGCAGTGCCACAGCTTCCCTCTCCTCTGCCCTCTGCACAGGCTGGCCATCAGGCTCCAGCTGTGAGCTTCCAGGCAGCTGCATCTGCCACAGGGAGGTCAGGGAAAGGGAGCCAAGCTGCAGCATGGCTCTTCAGGCCATATGTGTGTGTATGTGCATACAGGCACACTGTGCCTTGCGTGGTCTTGTGTTTAAAGCAGTCCTGCCACTAGAAGGCATGTTTCTCAAGTACCTCTGCCAGAGGTACTCCCTCCTTTCCCATATGTCTTTACATGATACCACAAACATGTTTGAGAGGTGTGGGTACTGTGAGAGTGTTCTGCTCTATCTCTGGGCCAGTTTTCTACTCTCAGCCCCTGAATGCTACCGAAAAACAGGCCTTTCTAATGTGAATTGTCAGCAGAATACCCATCAGTCTCCAGGCTTATATAGCACAAGAACAACAAATAAGTGGCTTGACTCTCAGATATCACCAAAACTGTCATTTTGATCAGTGTTTTAAACTCTCAAGTTTGTATTTGAGCCTGCCTGCATATAGTAACAACTACTCCCCTTTCAACTTTACAGGGTCAGGAGGGTGTAGCTTCAGCTTTGGCAGCCTGCAAGATCCTTAAAGAAATGTCCCGTCTGGAGATGGAGACCGAAGTAGCACATGTAATGAAAGAGGCCAAATACGAGCAGCTCGCTGTTGGTAAGTAACAGCAGCTTGTTAACAGCATCAAAAATTTAAGAGGTGATGACTATTGGTAGGAAAGCAAATGAAAAAAATGCTCCTCAGGTTATAAAAGGTTGCCTGTTATGAATTATTTAACACTCTTGCAACACAACCAATTCCAAACATTCAAATGTCAGAAAAGAACTTATATATACTTTTTTTTTTTATATAAAAGTGAACTCTGACTGCTGATTTGGAGCAATACGTGTTGGTATTTTAAATTTCTGATACTAAAACACAATGCCTTAAAATGATGGGCAAAACAGAATAACCAAAATATTTCCAGGCTTACAGCACTCCACTTTTCCCACGCTATTAAATTCATTCTGAAACAGCCATTAGAGCAACAAATTTTAAGGCTTGTCCTCACTGCTAAAGATAATTCCAGATTACCTCACCCCAAGGAGGGCTAGCTGCACTGCAAAACACTGCAGAGCTCCCAAGCGAGCCTCGCTGGCTTGGCAGCTCCTCCCTGCAGCATTAGACATTCAGACAGCAGCAGCACTAAAATGACAAGCCCTTCTCTCTAGCTCAGTGGGAAAACAGATTTTTGCATATGAGTTTTTCTGCTGATTTGACATCAAGTCCAGTTTGTAGCTCAAAGTAGCAGCGCTGTAAACAGAAGACATTGGAATATAGCACATGCAGAACATACTTCTCTCCCCTTAGACCTAATACATCAAGCTGTTGATGGCTCATGCAGACTTATGTTATGCTATATTATTTATACACAGATCACATTTTTTCCCTTTTCTCACAGTGCTCTTAATATTTGTGAAGTATAAGAGTCAGGTTCCAATATAATCTTAGGGCCCTCATAGTTTAGTCTAATCCAACACACAGAAGTCTGCTCCTTGGCTCTGCTAAACATCCAGTCAGATCCTCAGTTTCCATTTCTGGCCTGGTTATCAATGCCAGTATTAATTAAAGAGAGCAAATGATAGATAACATTGTCAACTGCAAAGGAAATCTATGTATCAGCCTAAGTGATCTTGACCTCTCTTTCACTCATTCCAGTGCAACAACAAGGTGCAGACTGGACTAGGAAAGGTACCTGAGTGAATCAGCACAAGGAAACAAGCTGACACAAGAAATCAGATCTAATCTAATGATCAAAATCTGGCTTTTTGGCACACTATTCATCCAATTTCTGAGCTCCTCCACCAGCTTTTCTTGAAATGGAAAGAAAAAACTATGCCACACACACTACAAATCCAGCATTATTTAGTTTTCAACTCGTATAACTTAAAACCAGGCATTTGTCAGCTACAAACCAAAGCTGAGCCACTCCTTTTGTTTAGTCTATGCAGGCAAACGAGGGCAGCTTGGCAACTCGTACTTCAAAGTGTAAGGGAATCTCCCAAGATTTTTTTTTTTTTTTTTGGCCTAAAGCTGCACACAAGGCAGCTGCAGAAGACAGACTGTAACATATTGACATGTTGTCTGTAGAAGAAATGAAAAAGAGATACCTCACAATAAGAGGGCAAAATGTTGAAGAGCTGCAGAGTTAAAAAAGAAACTTGCAGATGGGAGATGTCCCATTGGAGATGGGAGAAGGAAACACCGAGAGATTCACTCCATACCTTTCTATAAATAGTAAGAATTTTAAAATTACAGCAATTCCAGTGATTCTTTCACCTGGGCAAATATGTTTTTAACTGCTCTTTGCCCCAGCACAGGTACCCACATGCATACAGCTGTATTAAGCTATTCTTGTTGTGTCCAGAATGATTTTTTTCTCCTCCTCCTAGCTTTCTCAAGTGCTTTTCAAATACTACAAACTCACAGATTTCCCCAGGAGGGCAGGTAGCATTTGGCAGTGCGCTGGCAGTGCCAGTGTATGGTGCCTTACACACACACACAGCCCTCTTGCCTCACATTTCCTCTTCCATGATAAGATCCATTTGTCTCCGTT
Source organism: Nothocercus julius (assembly GCA_013398735.1). Classification (NCBI taxonomy): domain Eukaryota; kingdom Metazoa; phylum Chordata; class Aves; order Tinamiformes; family Tinamidae; genus Nothocercus; species Nothocercus julius. The sequence goes on along the minus strand of VZSV01000113.1, from coordinate 1,142,214 downwards.
TCTTTCGTTTGGCAGAACTGTTTAGTGAATGCTATCACAACAGTGAAGAGAGAGCGTTTGCTCTATTGGTGAGGAAAAATCAATACTGGAGCAAAACCACCTGCCTTCAGCTGGCTACAGAGGCAGATGCAAAGTCTTTCTTTGCCCATGATGGTGTCCAGGTAAGCTCCACAGGCACCTCCCTCACCACTTCTGCTCCCAGGGCCGTGAAGCACGATGTGGGACACAGGTGAGAGTAGCTGCAGCAACTGAACAAGCCCAAAAAACACATTCCCCTCAGAGACTTCTTTCCTCTCCCTAGTACCCGCTGAAGAGGACATTCTGCTGCATCCTTGGCAAGCCAGCAAACTTCCCTCTTTCCCCTCCTTTTCCTGCAGCTAGCACTGAGACAAATGCACTGAGAAAAAGATACAGTCCTCCTTCCATTCTGTGCTTTTTCTCCTTCCTTGCTCACAGAAGCATCAGGAAAGCACTTTAAATTTGCCTTAGGCATAATGAAGCTGCTCCAGAAATGTTAGGTAACTCCTTTACAGTGTTCAGATCCAAAGAAAAGCTCACTGATAAAAAGTTCAATCCAGTTACTATTCAATCTTGCCCCCATATCCTGAGATCTATCCACACTGACAGAAGTAAATTAAGAGTGGTGGTCCTTGTAACTCTCAGGGGCGAGCTCATGCTTTATCAGTAGTAAATGAGTACTGTTTTTCAGTAATGCAGATGATGCTTAATTTACTTGAATTGCCATTCCTTCCACTGTCATGTCCTAGCTTTCTGGATACATGGAAGAACCTACAGAAGGATGCACAGAGTTCTTGTTTGCTCTAAAGGTCTGTCTGCTGTCTAGGATTTCAGAGCACTGCCTGATCTTCAGTGTCTTTGGAGCCACAGAAAATAGCAGTATTTGAGCTGTGTGTGTTTTTGTCAAAGTCACTTCTGCACTCTGTTTTCTTGATTTGCAGGCCTTCCTGACAAAAATATGGTGGGGAGACATGTCCACAAGCACACAGATCTTGAAATTAATCTGTGCATTCTGGTGTCCTCTCCTAATCTACACAAATTTAATAACATTCAGGTAAAAACCTAAATGTTCATGTACAAAAGATGATTATAGGAAGAAAAATAAGTAATGAAAAATACCCAACTTCAAAATTTCACATATAAACCATGAGATTGTTAAATCAGCTCTGAAGGTGAAGCCTTCAGTGCACAAAGGCTTGCACAACCAAATCATTTTTAGTTGGGACTTAGCAATTTGTGCATCCTATGCATTCTAGTACCTATTCTAATGCTTAAAACACAAACACTGGATAGTTTCACACATCACTTCTGTTGTGCCTAGTCCTGTTGTTCTGTACTGTGCCCTACTGTAGTTGTCAGCTTTAGCTCCAGGCATAGCACCATCTGCTTCTAGGTTTCAAAATTCCTGGTTGAAACCTCCGCAAGGAAAGCAACCAATTATCAGCCACTAGCATTTGGAAACCACAGATTGGGCATAAAAACACTGAAATCCTAATTGATTTCATGTCAATTCTAAATTTAATGTCCTCTGGCATACCTTTGTTAGTTTCCTACAGGCATAGCCTTTGGAGTTGATACTCAAAACAAAAAACAAACAAAAACCAAGAACAACAAAAAAGCCAAAGTGATCTGTCAGTCATAAGAATCCAAGAACTGCAACTTTAAGAAACGTCCAAATATTGTGAGGTTAATAACATGCTATTATGAAACAAATACATTTATTGTATTATAAAGCAATAAAGCAAGAGGAAAGCAGGTTTGCTATCACTGCCTCAAGTTTCATTCTGACAGTATCATTAAAGATGGCTTTTTCCTGGCACAGTGAGTGCCAGCTTCACAAATCCAGGTAATTTAATGTGAAATTTCAGCAAAGTTGGCTTTCGTCCTGAATTCCGTCCTAAATATTTTGAGGAAAATGAGCATCCTATTCCATTTTCATGAAGCAGATGTCAGTGATCACTTCTCTTTTAAATCTTGTGCTGGCTTCAGTTTTCCGCTTTTGAAATATACATAAACTTTAGTCCTGTAGTAAATTCTGCTTATTTGATTGCTTCTCAGCAGAGCAAGCCCAAGACAAGTACATGCAAACAGTTCTGTATTAATGCAAATTCAGTAGTGAAGAAGTACTATAGATTGTCTTTCAACTAATGCAATTATTTTCTTGCAGGGAAGAAAAACAATCAAATAATGAACCAGAGCCATTTAGAGAGCTGGACAGTTTAGATACAGAGAGGACTTTGTTTCTTTCCAAGGAAGAAGATAGGTGAGCTTAAAACAGTCAATTAATACAACTTTTGTGACAAAACTGATTTACAAAACTGCTATCTTTGACTAGAAATATTTCTGCTATGGTAATGCGATCTCTCTGGCTTGTGCAGTCTTCCTCCGTGCCCCTGCCAACATCTACCTCTTTACTATCTTGTGAGAAACATTATCATGAGTAATTCTGGGCCTGTTCCCATTTTAGAAAATTGTCACCAAAACTATATTCCTCTTTTTTTTTCCCCAGAGGAAATGGTAAATTAGAAAAGCAGAACTCTTCTGAAAACATAGCGTGGGCAACATTCCTGTTTACTCGTTGGAAAAAATTCTGGAGTGCTCCTGTCACTGTGTTTATGGGCAATGTTATAATGTACTTCGCTTTTCTGTTTCTATTTGCTTATGTCCTTTTATTGGACTTTAAACCACCTCCACCAGAGGGTCCATCCAGTAAAGAAATTATACTTTACTTCTGGGTTTTTACCCTCGTCTTGGAAGAAATCCGACAGGTCAGTAACATACTCACTCATCAGTAACACAGTATACCTTGAAGCATATTTTGAGTATGTTTATAACCTGCATAATCACATAGACTAGACTTTACTCAGTGTCAGCAGTTTTGCACAGAAAAATAATACAGAACTTACATTATCCAGAACACCCCATTTATCTCTCACACAACAAGCTCTTCCTCCACCATATAGCTGTAGCTGCACCTCTCTTTTTCCAACCTGCTGCAGCTGTAGTCAACAGTCAAATGGGCTGCTAAGACTCAGAGATCCTTTACTTTGCCAGGTGTGTCTAATTTTACTCCCCAGGCCCAGCTCCTCCCACCACAATTAAGATAATCTGCTGCACCTGGACAGCCAACCCCACCTCCCTTTAGAAGAATCATCCCCTGCTTGAGACTGTTCAAAGGAGTTGATGAATTCAAACTAAAATGCTTTCCAACTCAAAACATTAATGGATCTCTTGTTTGTGGGGGAAATGGGTGGGTTCAAGATTTCTCCATTACTCTTCCAGTTACTGGTTTGGGAATGTCCATAGTTCAGCTACTGAAATCACATGCAAGTGGCTAATGTACATTGGCAGCCATAGGTGCATAAGTCCTCTTTAGCTTAAAAACTGTTGGAAGAACAAATAGGGACAGTGTAGGGGATTCCCCCCCTGCCCACCCCCTTTTTTTTTTCTCCCAAATTACTTGACATTTTGCAGGAAGACTAAACAGGAGCAGAGGGGAAACTGCTGGATCAAAGAACACTTACTTATAGACCTGTAAAGCATAAAGAGTGCCAGGTTGAAACCCAGTTTAAGACAGCTCTGTCTAAATCCTGAAATATGCACTCACTGCCAATTCATATATATGGATGATGAATTTGTACCTAAAAATTCATAAGGTTAATATCACAAGATTAAAGTTGGGATTTTTTCTTTTTCATCCAACTTCAGGATTTTAAGTCTTAAAAAAAAGTGAGCTCACAGATTCAATTTTTTTTTGTTACACTAGAAATTTTCGTTTTTGTAATAAGACAGATAAAGAGAAATGGGGTTTATGTTAAAACAAATAATGAAATGTGAAACAGAACAATAATGGTAGTCATTTCTCTTTTTCAGAGTTTCTTTACAAATAAAGACACAAATTTAATGAAAAAATTTAAACTGTATGTAGAGGATAACTGGAATAAATGTGATATGGTGACCATTTTTCTCTTCATAATTGGAGTGACCTGCCGGTATGTATCAGTTCCAGCATCAGTAACATGGTTACACATGGTATTTGATAAGAGTCACACGTGCATATGAGGAAAGGCTATGGCATTTACTTTTACAAGTTCTGAGACATGTTTCTACAAATGACAGCCTCTAAATTTCTGCTAAACCATAGATACTGTGCATGGAAACTGAGCGTAATTGAGAGAAGGCTTCTTAGCAGTATTTGCTGGGATTTGGTATTTCATTTGATGTGTTTTGCAGGATGCTGAAGTCAACTTTTCAAGCTGGCCGTACAATACTTGCCATTGATTTCATGGTGTTTACACTTAGACTTATACATATTTTTGCCATTCACAAACAACTTGGACCAAAGATCATAATTGTGGAAAGGATGGTAAGCATGCAGTCTGTCTCACTAAATATTTGTGCTTCTGAAAACAGAGAGCAGGAAATCACTTCTTTGCCCTTACGAATCAAATTAGTTTATAATCTTTTTAAATTTGTTTTTAAGCTTGAAATTTTGCATACACTGCGTTACATTTCTCTAGCAATACATGTTATAAACTCAACAGAGATCCTTGCAAAGAACTCTGCAGTGTAACAATCTGGGCTATCTTTACTATTCCTTATGCCTGATAAAATCAAAAACACGCAGATCTGGCAAATTGGCACTGCAGGAGCTTTGGCTCGAGTTTCCTCCTACTTCAGAAACTGTGTGCATTTGGACACAGCTCAGACAGGTGACAGCTCAATTTGCTGAGGGACAAGCCATTTACTTATGCACAGTATTCCAGACGGAAACAGATTATATTATTTGAAAAAAAAAAAAAAAAAAAAAATCTGTGAAGATAGCCTGGTTCAGTGCCTAGGAGAAGTTGCCTGCAGGAGTTGCTCTCACTTGTATTTTGTAACCATAAGTTACAATGAAAACATGTTAATGCTTTGTGGACATGTGTTAAAAGATGTTGATAAACGATTTTTGTTTATTACTCCACTCCTGAAGGAAACAAGACATTAGCCTGGGTATGTGTCAGTATGTTCAAATAGCTTTTCATTTAGGCATGTTAATCCTCTAGGCCAATTAGTTCATGTAACTGATTAATAGCAGTTCATCTAATTGCGATTGCTATCATGGAATCTACAAATATTTGAGTTGTGACTCAGAGCAGCGCTTCGTCAAAGCCCTATAGTCTAAACAAGCCTATACATTGAATAAACACAACTACTAAACTATTTGGCTCTTTCTACAAATACTATAACTGGAGCTCTGACATGACATTTGCTTGGAGTAGCAAGTAAGAATTTGCTCTTGTGCAGTACCTTATGTACAGCAGTAATAGACTTTCACTGTAAGAAAACAAGTCAGATCTACAGTTCCTAATGCCTCCTGGCTCTGTACCAAGCTAACCAGGACTCTGAACAAAGATGGTTATGTGACTGCTGTGCTAGCATCGAAAGTCATATGAGAGAAGACGGCAACTAAGAAGCTGCAAGTAAGGACAAAGAAAGCAGCCTAGAAGAAAAAAAAAACCATAAAAAGGGATCTTTCCGCTTCCCTCCATCCAAGCCAACAAAATGGTGTGATTTTGGTGGTACACGATTTAACCTTACATCAAAACAAGGAACAACAGTAAAATTTATTTCAGCAAATGATATTTCTTTGAAAGTTTCATCATGGGGGTTCAAGCAAGATTCATTTTGATTCAATAGAGAAGCAAGTCAGGATTGTCTCTGAGTGATTTTCTGCCTTTTAACCTTGCTAAAAAATTGCAGAAACAACTTTGGTAACTGCTAAAGTATTTCCAGATTTGCCACTATTCTTGCTTAACTATGACACTATTGCAGACCTGCAGTACTGCCAAATTTGAAATCATCTGGAAACAAAATAAATTGGTGGATGTTAGAGATATACCCACCATCTCTTTTGTTTTTTTCCTGGCTTGGATAGCATGTTACCAAACAGAACTTCAAGTAACCTCCTCCAGGGCTGAAGTACCTAGAATTTGGTATTAACTGCACAGTCATGCAGGGCAGTTGATCTCATCTGCAGTCATTAATGAACTCTGCAGATCAGATGGGAAGAGAATGAATTGTTTCTCTTCCACTGGGAGAAAATTACTGCACCTGAAATATATATGTGATTTTTTTTTTTTTCCTTGAGTAAGTGTTTTAGGATTCAATTACTTCAGTTTCTGTGGAGAAACACGTTTAAAAGCAGAAAGTCCTGAAAACAATCCCCCAAATGCATTACTTGCCTTGGAAACCTAAGAGAGAAGCTACCCGATCCTTGCAGTCTTCAGTATCTGCTCTAAGAGGGGATCAGAATTCATCAGCAAGCAGTGTCATCGGGGATGTGCCGCTGTAGCAGAACCCTCCTCATTCACAGGAAAGCAGTCAATGGTACTGGGAGATCTCGCAGAAAATCTGCATTTCAAAGGCAGAATAAGATTCATTCATTTGTGAGATTCATTCATCACTAAAAGGTTACATGACCCTCATTTTTAAATGCTAGATGACTGAAAAGCATTCAAAGGTTTTGATTTAAAACATGCTCTTATCCAAATGCCTTTAAATGAGCTAGCAAAGAAAAGTGCTGATTACGGAACAAGAGCTGTAGGATAGGAGCAAGGCAAGAAATTTTATGCACAGAATTGTATCCTATTCCACCTACTGGGTTCTAAACAAGCTTCTAAGGAAACAATTATCTGAACAGTCTTTGGAGAGCCTGCTATTTTTTGGTTGCTCAAGTCATCTCTTGCCCTTTTTTTCACCCCCTCTCCTGCCTGTCTTTCAGATGAAGGATGTTTTCTTCTTTCTGTTTTTCTTGAGTGTGTGGCTCATTGCCTACGGTGTGACAACTCAAGCTCTGCTTCATCCCGATGACAGCCGAGTGGAATGGATATTCCGAAGGGTGCTTTATCGGCCCTACCTGCAGATATTTGGCCAGATCCCACTGGATGAAATAGACAGTGAGAACATATTTTTTTCTCCCCTACTAACACAGCCATTTTAGAAAACAAGCTTCTGATCAGGGCGTGAAATTCCTTCCCACTATTCTCTTTTTTTCTTTAAAAAAATGAAATAGCAAACTCAGCCTGCAAGCCAAGCCAAAGCTTCCACATTTCGATGATGTGACTTTTTTTTTTTTTTTTGCACTGACAGATAATGTACAGGGTTGGTCCTATTTAAAAGAAAGTATCACACAAGGGTTGGCAGTTTTAAAGGTTGGTGTATTTTCACTTAAATCCATTTCTGGTCAACTTAACCTAGACCCAAATAAGCCTTATGTAAAGTGAAGTAATAGGACCTATGTACATTTTGGCAGCTGTTTAACATGACTGTGTAAGTAAGCAGTAGAGCTCTGCCCGTAAGCAAACACATGTATTTTTGAGTAAATATTTCTCTAGAGTCTTTACTTTGAAAGTAAAACTGACCAAATTAAATAAAGCCAGTAATTGCATATGTGACACATTTCAAACAAAATAAAATACAAATAGTCATGGAAATACTTAGCCATAAAGTATTTCCCATCTCCCAAAGAATAGAATGATGGATCCTTGTCTTTGATTTATGTCTTAGCAGAAAAGGTATTAAATACTTACATCCATCCATGTCATTAGTTCTTATTATTAGATGGCATGTTCAGAGATACTCATTCAACATTTTTTTTTGTTTTACTGCTGTGAAATTCAGTAACTCAAGCCCCAGAAATAATTTATAATTCGTGTCATTCTTTATCAAAAGTCCAAGATTTTGCTCCCCAAAATACCAAGTTATTGTTACACTCTAATAAATACATGGGGTGGTAGGACATGTCTAAACTACTGTTTTATTTTCCCCTCTTCCTTTGCAGCCTCACGCACGTATCCTAGGAACTGCACCTTTAATCCACTGCAGATTCTGCAGGAGAATTCACCATCATGCCCTAACAGCTACGCCAACTGGCTCGTCATACTTCTGCTGGTCATCTTCCTGCTGGTCACAAACGTTCTCCTTATGAATCTCCTGATTGCCATGTTCAGGCAAGTGCTGTTTCCCTGAGACTGCAAAGGCTGAGCTAAACACACACATAAACTACATAGCTCTTGGCTAGTCATTTTGGAATACATCAGTAATTTTGCTAAGGAATATTAATTGGGTGCTGATAGGTAGACTTTTATGATCTTACAGCTCTTGAGTTTATCCTCAAAGAAGCATTTTTAATACTAAAAATCCAACAAACCTACATAGAAGGGTCTGGATCCCCAGCCATGTTGCATCATAAGTCTGCAGGTGCAAAAGCAGCTGCAATCTTGGCAGGCTTAACAGTGATGATCATAGGAGAACAACTTCTTGTCAGCACACTTAATGATGATTTACTTGGCTGAACAACAGACCTGGCACATTTGCCAATCTTGCCTGAGCAAAGCGGAATTACCCTTCTTTAAAAAAACAGCAGCAAAATATAAAGCTTTTTCTTTTCTAACTACAGTTACACTTTTCAAGTTGTTCAAGGCAATGCAGACATCTTCTGGAAACTTCAGCGCTATAACCTGATTGTTGAGTATCATGGACGTCCTGCGCTGGCACCACCATTTATCATCATTAGCCACATCACTCTGGTTCTCAGAAGAATCTTCAAAAACACGGGGCACACAAAGGAACATCTGGGTGAGCTGTTAACAAAGACCAAGCCACCGGAGACCCCGATACTCTCATATTAGGCAACACAAAAGAGCAAACAATTTCAGTAAGACAATGGCCCTAGTTTATTGTTTTTAACAAGGGGCACTAGAAGACTACACATGAAAAATTAAGGCTTATAACGTAGCCTGTACTATATACAGAGTTTTCCACAATGCATTTCTTTATGCAACAGAATTATAAGGACAAAAGTGTTGATACAAAGCTGGGTAAAATGGCTCATTTTTTGAAAATATAACAATGGATATGTTCAATGATTAATGAGTAATTGTTATTTCCATTTGCTCCTGAATTTTAGTAGTTATTAAGCATGCAAAGCCCTGAAAACATGAACCAAGCCTAAAAATCTGCTAGAATTTGTGAACTATCCCATTAGAAAGGTCAAAGGAACATTTACACTTGCTCATTTAAAACCATTCTAGCTATCAAGGCATACTGCTGAAGCATCTCCAAAAACAAATGAACATAATAATATATATATATTTTTAGTATTTTTTCAAGAAAGCAAGAATCTGGCTGATCAGATTCAGTGGATTTGGGAACACTCTGCAAGCATGTCCTTGTGCTGAGGTTTAGAGATGTTTAAAATATCTTTGACACACAAATTGGGCTCTGTTGTTGGCCAGCTACCTATTTTTCTTCTAAGACAAGACTTTAAGGGGAAGGGATTTATTCAAAGTTTTAACTTCTTGTTTACTGACCTAATAAAGAAAAATACTTTGGTTCCACAATACATAATTTATTTCTATAATTTATTTCTAAATAAGCTTAAACTGAATCTCTGAAATAGATCATGGCAGTTCTTTAGAAAACTCAGGACTTGCACGCAACTGCAAAAAGGTCTCTTGAATTCCATTACAGGATAAATAGAATGCAGAAAACACTTGTTTTACACTAAATTTTCATAACCTGCCTCTCCTACAATGCAAAGCAATGCTATTTGCTTTTCCTTGAGCATAGCAGCCTCACAGTATTCAGACCAGCATAGGAGAAAAGGAAAAAAATATATATTATGATTCTCAATTTCATTCTTTTCTTACAGAAAGAGATCTTCCAGATAGCCTAGATCAAAAAATCATAACATGGGAACTGGTGCAAAAGGAAAATTATCTTGTGAACTTGGAACAAGAGAGGAAAGAAAGCAGTGATGAAAGGCTGAAGGTCACATGTAATAAGTATGTCAAGTTTCAACATTTCTGACTCACATTAAGTAAACCTTGCAGGTTTCAGGTTTGAATATCAGGCATTCAGGTGCTTTTAAAGCTTATATGAAGTCTAAGCAGAACGCAGTTAGTAAATGCACATTGCACAAAAAATATGAGAAGATAGCATCACTGTCCCAAGCCACAGATGCAGAAGATGCACCAGCTATGACTTAGTGGCATAAGATGACAACTTTTCTCAAGAAATTCCTGCTGTCAGCTCTAAAATGGTGGTCTTGGCATAAACGATTGAGTTTCCACTTCATAGTGGAAACTTCATAGTAATTTCTCATTATTGTAATGGTTTTAACCTTATTCCCATAAGCAAGCTACCACGAACTTCAGCATTTTGACATTGAGAATAAGTGAGAGCTCCAAAGCTATGAGGTTAAGCAATAAGTACATGTATAATTACATCCACAGAGAGGGCACAATGACATTTTCTCTAGTTTTACAGATAGTAAATTGAAGCTACTGCCTACAAGAAAGAAAGTAAACAAGAACTGCTGTAGCTTCCCAGTCCCTCAGATATAACAGAGCCAAGAAGGGACTAGAAAAGAGTCAGATGAACACCACTGAACCTGTGGCTTTTTACCTTAGTTCTTGGATGGCAGCAGACCCACCTATATATTTGCAATCTTTAAAATCAATCAATCAATCAGGAGGCAATTCATCGAACTTCAAATTAAAACAACCCTAAAAAAAACCTAGAGACCCTCAACAGCAACCTTTTTATGTAGGTCTGAAGGGACTATAACCAATTAGAGGGAAATTTGAAACCACTGTGGTGAGGACAAGGCAGTGAGGGGATTTGTGGACCCTATGGGGAAATCAGGTGTTAGGAAAAAGGAGTTGGTGGGAGAAGAGGTGAAGGATGCAGAAAGTGCTTGGATAGGGAGGGATACAGTGATTTGGAGGTGCCACAGGTGCTTGTTTCCATGATGCCTCAGCACTGCCAGCTGTGGGTCACAATTCTAGTAAACTGAGCTCTTTCCATGTTCCAGGGTTTCTTTTAAAGGTTTTCCCTTTTGCTCCCTGTGTCTGTTCTGTTTACACAGGGTGGACAGTTTGTCTAAATACTTCGGTGGATTGAAAGAACAAGAAAAACGATTTAAAGTTATAGAATTGCAGGTAAGTAAAGTTTTATAAGCGTTTATATCCTCTTTGAGCGTTTACCATGTTTCCTCCATTTACTGTCCAGCCCAGACTATTTTTAAACAGTGATGAGGGTATTTGAAGGTGCTTTGGCTGACATTATTAAGTCCTTCAAGGATAAGGGGAAGGAACAGATCTGTACTATGGTTCCAGTTTCCTTATTGCTTTATCTCAGTGATAATGATAAAAAGAAACTCTTCTGATCTCCTATAAGGAAGGAGAAGGGGTAAGAGAGCATTTCTTGCTCCCTTTGCTGCTCTGCTTGAACAGTGTCTGTTTCTTTCAGCACGGCTCTTTCTGAGGTGAATGCTTGATCTTTCCCCTCCATTCTTTTCCTTCACCTAACCTTTTATTTCTTAAAAGTTACAATTTCAAAAATACCCATAGTCTGTCCAATCTGACATGGCCTAGACTTTCTTGAGTTTTCTGGTTTTCTTGGATACCAAAATTCAGATTTTCTTGGATAACAGATATCACGATTTCAAAGGGAAGTGCCTACCATACAAATGCGCAACATAAATAATAGAAGGAAATCCTATCTTGAGCTTTTGATGACAAACCCATGAAATATAAACAATTTGTTAAATAGCATGTAAACAGTCAGCCTTGCCATATGCTATGTACAACTGTTATTGTCTTCTTCATATCTAAACCTCTCCAGTGCAATTCTGACCTTGCTGGAAATGGCTTATCTTAATGCTCCCATTGCAGCTTCCCCTTCCCTTCTTAATGCATTTTATGGCTTCCTGAAAAAAAGCCAAGCTATTCAATGAACAGTATTGACACCAAATACAAGTTCAACAGGAACACAAGTTTTAAGCTTTAAGTTTGTGCCTGTTAGAGATAATGTAGTATACTCACAAAAAAAGAAAGATATTCAATACAGATTATCCAGCTATTTCTTAAAAGAAAATACCATGTGTTAATTCTGATGCTGTATTGCGCTACTGCCTATATTGTTTCTTGCAAGCTTAAGAATGGATAATTTAAAATACTGTAAAAATGAATTGATGTAGAAAACAACTACTTATTTTGTAGATTCGCTACTGTACAACTGTTATCTCCTCCATGGCAGATGTTTTAACCCAAAAAAACCTCTTGTGCAACCAACCAGCTCCAGACAATATATGTAAGTATTAAAAATAATCACTGAAAAGCTATATAAAATAAATGATTTAGTTAAAACAAAAAAAAAACAGGAAAAAAAGTTTGAAAATGAACCATGTAAGAGGGTATGGAGAGGCATACCTAGAAGTAATGGGAATATTAATAAGAAACAGAGTGTTCATTCTTCAGAGATGGAAAAATAAAGACTTTTGCAAAATGTATTCAAGAAAAACTTTGTGGAAAGGGCTGTTATTGTGGGTTAGAATGATGTCACATAAGTTTAAGCATATAAGCAAGAATCTATACGTCACAGGCTTCCTTGAGGTTTTCTTGAGGAGTTCTTAAGTCAATAACCAACTACTATCAGAACTTTTATTCAGTAAAGATAGCAATAATAATAAGTCTCCTACTTTCACTTAATCAGCACAGCTTAAAAACCTGTAGAACTGCAATTATTTACATAATTACAAGATAAGAATCTTCTCCCAAGTCCCAAAACTCCATTAGTTGGGTTTTAAACACTAGAGACAAAAAGACAGCTACTCAGTCACTGCAGGGCATCTGACTCAATATTGGGATTTTTTTTTTTTTTTTTTTAAGATCTCTTCCATTGTCTAATATCCATCACAAAGTCCTCCAAAATTGTAAACTTAACATATAGGTACTATATGATATATGCCCAGCTATTTTGATACTTTCTCAGCCACATAAGAGGAAATATGAACATACTTAACTAGGCATAAAGTTTTAACTGTAAACTTTACTCATAGCCAAGCCAAAAAGACAGTTTATTTCATCCTAACTCAGCATGCAGAGATTATTATGTTCTGTAAATAACAAAAAGAGATAGCAGTGTTTATAGGGAAAGGTGAAGATCACTGATAAACACAATCAGGTAGTTGATCCTAATTGCATCTTTGTCCTACAACAGAATGTGCAGTATCTGAGAGGATGGCAGTAACATCAAATTTGACCCCCCTACCTAATTATGTTTGAAGCTTAAGTAAACACACTTATGTACCTATTAAATCGCTCTATTATAGCAATTACAGTAAGAATAGCCCTCCTGCAGCATATGCTGTCCAGATATTTTAATACAGGAACTGCATGATAATCAGAAACTTAAATAGCGACAAAATAAAGAAAAAAATCTGTTGTATTGACTTTGCTGAAAAAAATGTGAACAAGTACAGCTTTCCACTCTTTGTTGTGGATTAACTTCACCCTTTAAAGCTTCCTAAGTAAATACTATTTTGTGCCCCTTGTCCTAGCACCTTTAACAAACACATGGCTTTTACAATCCTGTTAGGTTTGATGAAAGCCAATGTTGAAGTGCCTCTGCCAGAAAGAGGTGAAAGAGAAGAGCGTGCAGATCAGTCTGAGACGGACATCATGTACATTGATAATTAAGTGTTCTCCTTTTTCTCAGATTAAGTTTTTTGTCCTGCTGAAATTCTGCCTTACTAAAATCCTAGTCTCATGAAAATCAAAGACCCAACTTTCAAAATCCTCAGTGGAGACCTGTCTTCACCTTAATGTCAAGAACTGTTAATGTTTGACTCTGCTGAGAACTTCTCAGCACAACTACATCTCACTCATTCTTCTGATTTCATTCTGCTTTTCTCTTTCAAAATCACTTAAACAGAGATTTTTCAAACAAGAATACGTAGCAGAAGTTTTCCTAGAAAGTATGATTTTTGAGTTATCATTTGCTGTATTTCTGCAACAAGCATGTTCTTATTAGCATACAAAAGCTACCTGGCTCTATTAAAATTTTGAGAAAATCCATAAATAAAATGAATTTCTGACCTTTACAGGGAAACTTCCTTGGACTAGAATAAATAGTTCTGAAAGGGGGAAACACTGGATTATGGCCTTTCTTAGTTTACCTATAGTTAAAATGTTTTGCTTGTGCATACTGTACCACTACTCCTATACAATGCTACACACAACTACACGAAAACTTGCTCTCTCCATTACCCAGTATCTCAATACAGAGATGGGGGAAAAAAATAGGTTCAGTCACACTGCCTTTCAAACATAAATCTCCCTTTAATAGAAATTAATGTTTTTATGGTGTCTTCATAAAATAAGTATTTGTTTAGCTGTGCCACAGACCTCTGTGGTCCCATTAACAATGACAAAATTTTGGTACCATGTTCTTCACCTTAGGAAGAAGTTACAGAACCAGTAGATTTGTAGTCAGCTACATTTAGGATATAATATATATCTTGCAACCAGCAAACATACTTCAGTGGTTCCCTTCCAAAATAGCTATTTTATTTTTTTTTTTAAAACTGTGCTCAACACACTTATAATCCACTGGAAATCAAAATGATCTATTGGGATTTTTGATATGTCCCATGCACTTAAGCTGGTACAGCTCATGTATTTAGGAATTACCCATTAATTAGTGTCAATGGAAACCTAGCCTCATGATCACATATACTGTTTTTAAAATTAAAAAGTAAATTCCACAAGACGGAATACTCTGGCTCATTTTACATTATTTTCTGCTGATAGATGATGCACCTGTTCAAACAAAACTCCAGATGACACTGGCCTGCAAGTCTGTTTCTGATGAAATGCTGACATACCCATAGAGAAAATAACTTCCCCAAATATCCTCAGGAATTTGATCAGTGCAGGCTAGAAGGGAAATCAAATTCCAAAGCAGCAGTCTTTCATTATGGAATTACAGGTATTAACACTGGGTCTGATTTGTCAGTACCAGTAGGTTCCTGAATTAACGATGAGTTTCAAATACTGTAAGCTTTCAAATAATTTAACCTCATTACAGCCTCATTTATAAAATCAAAAAAAAAATTCTTAACCATTTATTATAACATTATATGGGAAAAGCTACTATATTTGATATTCATTATGCAGGTGATCAAGTGAAGCTATTTGCTCTGTACTCTATAAAATCATCTCTGTTAAAAATTTCAATTTAAGAATCTTGAATTAAAGAAGTTGAGGGAAGAAGTTAAAAGAGAACAAGCTAAGAGTGACATTCTAAAGACTTAAGGATTTTCAAATAAAGCTAACTATTTGTTTAAACTTTTTATAGCTGCATCCATATCAATATGGTTCAAAGAGATGGCAGAAATTAAGCTATTACTGTAAGTTTATTGATACCCAGAGAACAAAAAAAGTATCCATTTCTTGTACAAGTCCTCATTCCATTCAAACCCCCATAAGGAATCAATGTGAAAGCAGTACCACCCAAACAAATGTATAAATATCCAGGCCAAAAATCATCCCTCCACGCCATGCCACCGAGAGGAAAAGTTGTTGTCAACCAATCCCAAAGTGGTTACAAATTCTGACCTGCTCAATGTAGAGAAACTTGGCTGGAGCTACCATGAGTCTGTCTGCACCAGGATGTTTACAAGGTTGTTCTTGTACTCAGGAGTTACTGTGGATTTTTTTTTTTTTTTTTTAAATATATCTTTATCATATAACACTCCTAAATAACTTAAAATAGTAAGACCACCTTAAAAACTGCAGCTTGCCAGTTCCCACCTGTACCCTGGAAACTCATGACTGGGCAACACTATGCTGTCATTCTCAATGGCAACGGAGGAAGGATGTATTTAAAAAAAAAAAAAAAAAAAAAAAAAAGGGGGGGGGGGGAGGCGTTCCTCCCTGGAACAGACCCAGGAGAAATCAAATCCTGTGGAAGACTAGAGGGATTTTGTTTTTTTCTTCATTCTTAAAAAAAATTCTACGTAATGAACTCCTCACACGTGTTCCAGGAGTCTGTGGGACTAGAGCACAGTTCCGGTTTGTGGCTGGCCAGGATGACTTTTGTTCATTACCCTCACAGCCTTTAAGCCAACACTTGTTTCTTTAGTGCCTAGAACTTCCGCAGCTCCAGAGAGCTGTTCAAGCAAGCAGAGCACACTACTTTCTCTCCTGCTAAGGTGCAGGTATCCTGTGCCCACAGTCAAGAACAAAAAGTCTGGAATGAAATTTAGGTAGCTTAATTTAACAGTGTAAATGGAATTGGAGGTTACGATGCAAACTGTTAGATAAAAAAAAGCTATCACCTGGTTTACTGACAAAAAATGGGTTAAGAAAAAGCAGATATATCCAAAGGTGATGTCCCCAAACAGTACAAGTCTTTGCATGTCTCTAGTTTTGCTCCACCCTTAGGACTCTTCCTCTTCATGGTCTGCTTTAGGTCGGAGGTTTTTCCTGTTCCTCTTCTTACTGCAGTGGAATCCAACCGTTTCCACCAACGGCTCTTCACTTGTATCACTAAACCTTGTGCTAAGTTTCCCTTCTCGATTTAGGCCCCCCATCATCAGGCATCCCTCCTCCTCTGCTGCCTTTCCACTTCCACCATCTAAATGCTCCAACTCCACCTTATCTTCCTCCCTCAAGTCATCAGTCTTCTTGGGAGATTTTCCTCTCACATCTGTTTTTGTGTGCTTCTTATCATCCTCTCCTGCCAAGGTTTTCTTTTCCAGTTCATCAACCCCTCTTTTAGATGGTTTGGTGAAGACAATCCTTCCAGCGCCGCAGCTGGAAGGGTCCTGGTTGAAGTATGGGGTGTAGCTGTCATGGGCAGCTGAGCTTTGCTCCTCTCCTCTTTTCTTCAAACCCTCTAGAAATTCCATAGCCACTGCCCTGTTAGTCTTGTCACTAGACTCTGACACGCCATCTAGGCTGTATTTGGTCCAGCGCTCTGGGTGTGCCACATAGTCAGGGACTGCAGCAGAGATTTTGGGAGCCTGCACTGGTTTGCTTTGCTTTGCAGGGCTTTCTGGAAGCCTGTTACTTGAAACAGTAGTTGGAGGCAAAGGCCGTTTAAATCTGCCATCAACCACATTATCTTCAGGCATTGAGGGTACAGACAGCTTGGCAGCCTCTTCCAGGCAATCAAAAATGCTCTGGCTACGGAGAGAGAAGGTAGAGCTCATGCCTCTCAAGTGGAACGGCTGGGTGGGAGATTTACGACTGCTGCTTGAAGAGTCAGAGGTCTCTCCAGACCTGTAGCCCCCATCATCTGCAGATGGCTCCTCAGGAGATACTGTATCAACTTCGGCTTCATCCGCCAGCCCAAAGTCATCAGAATCGGAATCGCTCAGTGACACTGTGTCTGAGGGCAGGACTCCTTCGTAGTCATTCGCCACTACACCCAGAAAGGGTTCACCTGCCTCTTGATCTCCCATCTTCAGGCCGTCACTCCACTGATGTCTTTGATGTAGGTCCAGGAGCCGCAGCAAATAGGGTTTTCCTGAACACCCAGGGAGTTCAACGCCTAGAATGCAAAGGAGTTAAAAACAACTGTGACACCTGTATCACAGGTATGACTGTTACTCTATGCTATGTAAATAATGGTTACAGCAGGACCAATTAAGTTACATGCATCGAGTTTGGGGACAAATCCACATAGTTGTCCTACACACTTCTTCCAGCAACAACTTTATCCCAACTACACGCTATGTTTACCATGCTGTACGGATCAACAGAAATACACCTCAATGTCTTGCTTTCTACAGCCACTATTTTCCTTTATAGCATTAGCACTATGTCTTGTGTCAGTAATCAAAGCACACTATGGGTCTGTGACAGAGAAGCTTATAAAATATCAAGGCTATAGTTTGATTTTTTTTCTTTACTGTTTTAAAGTACAGGCTTCATTCCTTCCCTGACTGAAACTCTGTCACATCATTACTAGGTTTCTGTGATGAGCTCACTCAAAGAACCAGTCTAGCTAGACTAGGAAAGCCAGTCACACACACCTTGCTCGTGATAACGCAGAGCAAGCAAGGGGAGCCTGCAACCGAGGGGCCCCTGGATCCAGCTCTTCAGCTGTGAAGCTGAAGCCTCAGCTCCGGTGCAGGCTGCAACACCAGAATTGCTCTGTCACCCACTGGAAGGGACATCACCATAACTGAAGAAGGGGAGTTGGTGAACACGCACCGCAGTTCAGCTCACAAAAACGTTAAATAAAGAAACAGTTCTGGTATACTATTAGAATAGGCTCAACTACATAATTATAGGATCTTTTCAAACAATTCAGTAAACAGTCCTGGAAAGTCGACTACTCGCTCACTTTCTCCAGAGACTGAGTCAGCTTCCCCTCCTGAGGGTCAGCTAAAGCCACCAAAGCTACCAGCACTTCTACCCTAGAAAACAAAGATTTCCATTACAATATCGGAAGTGCAGTTTTAGAATGAGCTTTAAAAATAACACCTTCTCTCTGAAGCATCCAGAACTGCAGAGCTGATTCCTAGGTCTGACACGAGCACACGCTAGTGTAAAAGGCTACGCGTACTTCTGGATTTTTCTGGCAACGGGACAACACGCTCCCTAACAGGGCGCCACTACGTTTACTCAGGCTGCCCAGCCACGTGCACCATAGCATCAGGAAGGGAACTACCCTAAGCAGGGCCACAAGCAATAACAAACCAGCACTTGTGCACTACAAGCGTTAATCTCACAGGAGAGAAAAACAAAACGAAAAAAGAGGCCAGGGCAGGCCCGGGGCCGCCTCGCGGGGCCGGGACCCCCGGAGGCGCTCCCCGCCCTCGGCGCG
>VZSV01000113.1:1104786-1122528 GCA_013398735.1 Nothocercus julius | reverse complement strand
TAATGTGTGTGCATGGAAACATGGAATTCTTCCTGAAAGTGTTCTCTTGGTTTTGGCCAGAGATGCTTCATTCCCCCCCCCGCCCACTTCATCCAGTGAAAAGCTTAAATTTTCAGTGGCAATAAACTTCTCAAGTGGCTTTAATATTTAGCTCATTTACAGTATGTTCAGGGAAAAAAAGAGCACAACAGCCACATACCGTGCAGAAGTTTTCAGGACTTTTCTTCTTTTTTTAACTCTTCCTCCATTGCTTGGGACACTGAGCGCCTTGTGGGGTTGTGGGGTCCCATGTTACATGTTACTGAACTAGTGCCCACGAAGAGTCTGAGCTCTGTTGGGTTTCACCACTCTTCTCTCCATAGCACCCCAAACCTCGGTCACCCCGGTTTCTCTGCCCGAGGGTAAATTTACGTCGCAAAGACGTATCTTAGAAGTGGCCTCGCTACGAGTCTTCTGCAAAATAAACTGAAGCCACTTTCATTGTCCGCTTTTAAATACATTATATATTTATATGTGTACGTACACACATTTTTGCCTTCTGGAGCATTGCTCGCTGCAGTAACTTGTGGGCTGAGTAATTGCTGGGACGAGCACCGTGTTTGGAATACGGCTGGGAGCCGTAGCCGGGTTAGCACAAACTGCCTTTCGTCTGGCTGGAGCCGTGCAGCAGTTTTAAATCCTCAGTCTGGAGGTGGTTCCCCATTTGGCGACCCTTTTTTAAAAAAAAAAAAAAAAAGAAAAAAAATATATATCTCCATGGATGTATAGCTAGCTAGTTAGATAGGGTGGTCACAGACATGAAAACGTTTTCCGGGCTGGCGAGAGGGAGGAAGAGAGGCGAAGGGTCCTTAGCAGATGGGCAGCAGCAGGTACGGGGAGGGTCTGCTGATGGCCAAGGTGCCCGTCAGAAAGCGGCAGGAGCTGGGGTGAGCTGCCTTGTCTGGTGGCCCAGGGCAGCGCCGTTTGGCGGGGGGATATTCTGGCGTGCTGGGGTTTTTTCTTATTTTTTTCGCTATTGCTTGGCGACAGCTGAAATAAAAATAATGAGTCAGCCCCTGCAGATGAACAGATGGGAAAGCGTTTTCCTCCAGCCAGCGTGAGCTGAGGCGGCCCGAAGAGGAGCGGCGGCGGGAAATCACCCGGAGCGGGAAGTCCGGAGCGTCGTGCCGCGTGGGGTGCCGCGCCGGCTGCCACCGCCTGGGCTCCTCCGGGAGACGGTGCCCGCAGGAAGCCAGTGGCCCGGAGCCGGGGCGCTTGGGACCAAATTAACGTGCTGTGCAATTCTTCGAATGTTTAAAACCGAACAGAATAGTTGGGGAGCTCTCTTCATTTTGATTTAGCTCCATGATATTTTTACTAAAAAGCCTTCTAGTTCTTGCTTCTCTTTTTTTTTCTTTCCTAGCATTGGCCCCAGTATGTTTAATATTCACAGCGGTTGAGAAGGGCAGAAAGCAGTTGTTTGAACCAGTTGAGTGCCTTGAAGATAGATTTTTATTAAAAAAATCAAGCGCAAACTTCTAAAATTCCCCAAACCTCCTGTTAGAACAGGAGCTGTAGACGCTTTGTTGACTGACGTGACTTGGTAGTAAACGCAGAGCTTTGCATTTAACGCTACTCCACCTTGCTGCAGGGGCTCCCCCAGCATGTCAGGATACAGGAGCTGGGCTCTAACATGGTTAATGCCCTAGGAAGACCGGGCCAAGAAACACTTCATAAAATAATAATAACAAAAAAAGTAATTAGCCTGTAGTTAGAAATGTTACTTGCAAACACCGGCCTTTGAGCTGGGGCATCTGAAGCCAGCGGGGGAGCACCGGCCAGTGCACCTTCTCAGGCCCCGCTGCAAAGGGCTGCTCTGCCAGGTCACGTGAGGCTGCCCGGGTTCACACTGGTGGAGGCATCGGGAAAACGCACTGGACTAACACCTCCTTTTGCCAGACTGTGCAGGTTTGTGCTTGGGGATTTTCGCTTTCCAGCCGGGATCTTCGCCGCCTGACGCACACGCTGTTGGCACGTGACTGCGCGTGCCGCTGCCCTCCCGGGGCGGCTGTTCCCGGGCGCGGGGCTGCGTTCCCGCTCCGCGCGGCGCTTCCCAGCCCTGCCCGCCAACACCGCCGCTGAAACGGCTGCCGCGCCGCGCCGGCCAGCGGCTCACGCGGCCCTCGCGACGGCGTCGCGGGCAGGCACGTCGCGGCTCTCCAAGTTGCCTTTGCTGAGCACTGAGGCTACGCCAAGGAGTTAAAAAGGAGTTAAAAAAAAAAAAGGGACTTGAGAAAATTCCACTGGAATCCTCCCTCACGAAGCTCTGCAGGTCTCCAAAGGAGAAAGTTTAAAAAAAAAGAAAGAAAAAAGCCCAAGGGGCTGTTAGTGTAATATGAGAACAAGCAGGCTGCAAGTCTTCCTCCCTTCTCCCTTCCCTTCTCCCTTCCCTTCTCCCTTCCCTTCTCCCTTCCCTGGCTTTACCCACACAGCCTCACATGCTCCTCCACATCAGGGCTGCCCTTTTCCAGGAACAACAGGTGTCCTCAGGCAACGGCCCCGCAGAGGGGCCTGGCGGGCGATTCCTCTGGCGGCCGCTCGCGCCGAGCGCTGCCTTGGAAGGCGCCAGAGCTGCCGCTGGCCGCCGCGGTGCTGACACGGGAGGGGGCGCGTTGCCGCCTGGCTCCCCCCGTCCAAGGCCAGTGCGCGTTGGGCAGCGACTCTCACGCCATGTGCGTCTCGCTCCCAAGAGGCGGCACCAACCGCGGCTCCACCTGGGCCAGCACCGCAGCACCACGACCCAGGTGTTTGGAGGCAGGAGGCGAAGAACAGCCTGGCCACGGGGAACCACCTCGGGCGTCATCCGAGGACCGGCACCGCCCGACGCCAACGTTGTGCTGGCGCCCAGGAAACGGCAGCGCTCTTGCTGGAAAACGCGGCGGAAACCCGTCCGCGCTGGAAAGAAACAAGCTCTGACAACACATCGTTAAAAATCCACCAACAAGGGGCTTGGCTTTGTTTCTTTTTATTGTTCCTAAACATCGCCTTGTTTCCAGCAGTCACTACGGCCGGCGCCGTTAGCGCTGAGGCGAGGAGCGAGCGCACAGCAGCCGGGCAGGGCCTCTCGGCCCCGGCTGCGCCGCCGGAGCTCCTGGTTTGCCCCGGGGCAGCCGAAGGCGGCTCTCCCGCACCCCCCGTGCCCCCCTCGCCATGGGGCCGCCTCTGCACACCGGGGCCACGAGCGCAGCCCGGCGTCCAAGACGGGCCCGAGAAAGGTGGCGGCCGCAGCGGTGCCACCGCGGGGCGTTTGGGGCTGCTCCGCGGCGCTCGAGGAGAAGCCCCTTGCGCGCACGCGGCGCCGCCACCACAGCCGCCCCTCCCTCCAGCCCAAAATCTCAGCGCCGTCGCCAGCTTTGCAGCGCGCGTCGGCACCCCCAGCCGGGCCGGGCCCCTCGCCTCGCGGGGGCTCTGGCGGCAGCAGCGAGCGCCCCTCGCCTCCCCGCAGCGCCGCGGCGGCCGCCGCCACCCTGCCCACCTGCCCCGGGCCTTGAACTGAACCGGGTGTCGGATTGCAGCGGCTCGTCACACGGTGCACACTATGAGAAACGTTTATTAAATGGACTTTTTGTCTCGTTTCTTTTAAAAAAAAAAGAATGAAGGCAGAAGGAAGTTAAACACGCGGCTCTGCGGCACGCTCCGCAGGCGGGAAGCAGCCCGAGCATTCAGTTGAGCTGTCAGCGGCTCTGTTTGACCTCGCGCTGCCGTCTTGGAACGCAGACCTGGCCCCCTTGCTCTCCGCAGCCCCCTCGGGTCTGCAACGGTGTGCGCAGGGGTCCCCTGCCCCCGGAATCGTGCAGGGCCCGGGCTGTGCACGCACAGGCGCAGCTGTGCGGGACAGCCCCAGGGAGAGACGAGGAGCCCGAACCGCCCTGTGGCTTCTCCCCTTCGCGTCTGCGAGCTTCGGGCCCGACGGGCTGCAGAGCCCTGGCACTTCTGCATCTCGAGAGCTTGCTAAAGGGCAAGGCCCCCTCTGCCTGTTTTAGCTCCATCTATTGCAACACGCTGGAGAAGACCCATGGGAGTTGTCCCTCCATGCTGGCTCCTCAGCGTCTTCATCACTCTTACACACAACACAGTCTCTTGCTCCCTCCTTCCCGACCCACTCCTGCTCTGACTGACAACTGCACAGTCAAACACGGAGACTCTCAGCTAACCACCCCCAAGACAGCGTCACTCCTCCTGCTGCAGAACAACCTCCCGCCCACCCGGGCAGGTCCTCTCCCTGCGCCCGGGTACCCACAGCGCATACCTGGTGCTCACCACAAGCACCATCAGCCACCCACAAACAGGGCCAGGGAGCGAAACCCACCCGGGCGGGACACGGGCTGAGCGAACATCCTGTTCTCCTCCCTCCCTGGGCCCTCAGACCCCTCCAAGAAGCACTTCCTCCCCATCGCTCCTGCACAGGGCAACCCAGGCCCCCGAAGTTGCAATGCCCAAGGACGTGCCTGACCCTCATCGAGTCCTTCGCGGGGAGACCCCATCCCTCTTCAAACAGAGCCTCAGCTACTTACACAGCATCAACTGAATACTGAACAATATCAAAAATACAGTATAAGGAAAGAAAAGCAGAATTGAAATGCTTAATGGCATATTTATACACATTTATCAACAGTCAACAAAAAAAGGCGGCAAGTTACACATCCATTCTGTATGCTAGCAATCCTGATGCACGTATATGTAAACACACATGCTTGGGTGATGCATACACATATAGCCACATAACAGAGTAGATGGCCTGAAGGACGTACGCTGGGGAGCAGGGGGAGAGGTTACCTCCCGCGAAACCGAGTCGCGTTCTCAACGTGCACCAAGTGGACATTCAGGGCAGTGTTGCTTTAAGGCTGTTTCTAAGGCTGAATCATTTCTTGTCCAACCCCCTTGAGCTGAAGGTCTGTTGAAGCACTCCCTCCCCTTACTTAGCACAACTTGATATATATATATATATATATATATGCTTATATACTTCTTAAAGGCCCTATATACTAAAAGACAAGAGCAGGAAAGGGACAAGTAGAAGGGAAGAAAAAGCTTCTGAAGGGATCAGTTTGCCCCAGTGCAGGAATTTCCTCTCCTGTTTTGGGAAAGGCTGCGGTACCCATGTGCCACACACAAGGTGCTCATGATGAACACAGGTCTTTCTCCCTACCCGATTTGGTGTGCTGAGTACCAACTTTAAAGTGAGGGGGAGAGCAAAACACTTTAAGAAACAGAAATATTCCTGAAGTGCGGAAGGTGATCACAGGTTTTAACTCCTCTCATCTGCTTCACTGTGGCCAGGAGCTGGGAAGCTACCATTCCCAGCTCAAGTGCCCATAAAGAAAGGAAAAGGCTTTGCTTAAAAATATATATCTATAGAACTATACATATAGATCATCTTTTTAGAGACACTCTAATTTTATTACAGAGGAGAGGACCTGGGTCACTCCACCCCTCTATGTACATAGTGACAGCTGTGCCGCTACCTTGCCAGGGTGGCGCACGCTCAAAGCCACAAACATCCCACTGGCAATCAAAGCATAGCAGGGTCACAAGAAAGGGTTCCAACTGGTGCCATCCAAATATCCCAAATGCCCTTGCTTTGATAAGCTGATTTCCTATGTTTAATATCAGTGAGAATGGAAGGTCTTAAAAGTAAACATTTCTTTCAACGTTATGAAAGTTTGCTGGCGTATGCTAGTGTGTGGAACAAAACGCTACAAGCAAGGGCAATTGCATTGAGCAAGAAAGTGATGCCAAGATTACATTTTAAATGTCTATGTATAATATGGCAGGGAATCCCCAAAAGTCATCCTGTATAATATAAATGTATTATTTTTAAGGTTAAGGACTTTTTTTTTTTTTTTTGAAGTTTTGGTTTTCCCCCGTATCATTTGTAAGTATTAGCATAACACTGAAAACTTAGTACAGTACTAGACTCTCCCAAAAACATAGTATGTCTATAAAGAAACATTCAAGGAAGTTTAAAAAAAAGAAAAAAAGTTACTTAATTTTCCAAGACTAAATTCACCCCAGACACTGGCCCTTTAATGTAATGAGTCAATGTAAATGAGTCAATTTATAAAGCTACAGCCCCCAGAAGAAAACATAAAGCCAAAAACATCCCCGCTCTTCTGAGGCTGAAAAATTAAATGTCCTGTTGATCTAGCAATGCAAAGAGGTTTGCTAGGAACAGTCCCTCCTTGTACCTGCCGGGTACATCTCACCTGGGGCTGTTCCCTCTTCTTCCTACCAGGCTTCAGGCAGTTACAGCCAGACTTGCCTACCTACAGCTTGAAGCACCAGGGAGCTCGGGTGATGGGAGGAAAAAGATGAGAACAACTGAGCAAAAAAAATGCTAAATCTTGCTTTAGCGTCCAATTATGTGTGTGTGTATATATATATATAAACAAAAGTCAGTATTGAAAAAGAGAGTAAAAATCAAGGCAAAGATTTCTGATAACAGGCTGTAGCCTTCTGCTCTGTACATCCTCCACAAATATCATCTCTGATTTTCTCTGATGGGGAAAGGGTAGAGAGGACTAAAACTCCTGCTACAGCAGCTTTCCCTACCACACAAAACTGATGTGTAACTAACTCAGCCACAAGGATACGGGAAAGTTTTATTTATTAAAAAAAAAAAGTACTTCAAAATAAAAACGGTAAGTACTGCATGGTAATATTGGAAGTATTTATATACATAGTTTTCTTTGTCTTTTGTTGAAATGTCTCCTGGTCACTTGGTGGCACTTGGGGTCCCCTCTAGCGCAGTCCGCCCTGCTCCCCCGTCCCGTCCCCTCCTCGGCTCTCACACCTCAGTACACGGAGCTGTTCCTGATGCCGCAGCACAACACCATGCTCAGGATCATTTCGAAGATCTGCAAGGAGACACAAGGCTTTGGTCCGTGACGTGAGGGAATCCCACCTCCTCTTCCCCACTACAGACGAGGACATGCCGTGGTCCTGCACTGTTCCCTCGGCCTCGTTTCTGCCCGACACCCTTGTCCCACACGTTCGCACTTACCATGATCACGGCAACCACGATGGCAGCAATACCAATCAGGTACAGCTTCCCAGAGAACAGCTCGTCAATTTTTTGGTGACAGCTTGAGTACAACTGAAGCAGAAAAGAACCAATGTCAATGTCAGGAAGCCTGTTTTTCCCTAACCCTCCACAGATGTCTGCTCCTTTGCTCTTCCCACCTTCCCACAACCATCCCTCTGTCAGGTGGTGCCATGCAAAAGCAGAGATCATAGAATCATTACAGTTGGAAAAGAGCTTTAAGATCATCCAGTCCAACCATAAAACCATCACCACCATGCTTACAAAATTTGATTTGACTGATAATCCTTATCTCTGGAATTGTTCCCAAACCAACTAGGAGTAAGAACCAAAGATCCCAAGAAAAACGAAATCAAAAAACCTGGGATGTCCCCAGGGATGCGCCAAGGCAGAAGAAGCAGGAGGACAGATTTCAAAATCTCTCATTTTCCCCCTTCCTCCTGAGCAAAGTGAGCAGACTGATTTCCCATGCAGGCAAGTTTCCTCCCCAGAGCTGTGCTGAGCAAAAGCCAACCGTGCCTACAGGAAGGATTTTCAGCGAGGAGTCCTTCGGGCAGAGTTCTTCCTTCCATAAGGGAGTGATAACTCCCATGGCGGTATCAGGACCGCAGCAGTCCAGCTACACAGGGAGAGAAAAATCACCATTAGCAGGTTTGCAGGCACCCTCTCTCTGCAGCGCTCGCTCCACCCACGACTAGGAGTCAACTTGAGGAGAAAAAAAGAAAGGAGGGGGGAAGGAATTAACTCTCCAAATACAGTTTTTGGTTTGCATGCAGTGTGGCTGCCTCTTGCAGTAACTGCAAATACAAATGTCCGGCCTCGCTCTCTCCAGAGATTTGCTTCCTGCCGAGCAGAGGAAGTTCTCTTGGAATTAGCTCCTCAGAGCAGCATTTTTCTTCCGTTGAATTTTACTTAATCAGGGTACCGAGGCAAATGAAAAGCAACTTAATTAAAGCTCAGGCCAGGCTCCCTAGCACAGCACAAAGGACAATAATTTAAGGCGATGCAACTCTGTTACTTGTAAGAACAGCAAACTCCACAGGTTAACTCAAACATATCATTGTCATCTGCTTCAAACCACAGTCTTCCTGCTCATTTTCCTGACCCCATTTCTTCTCCTTTCTCCCACACTCTTGTGTCCCATTGCTACAAATAACTCCTCCAAAGCAGAGATTTCTACACAAAGCTTGGAGAACAGGCAGCAGAAGCCCTTTGCTGAGAGCATTTTTTGTCCCAGTTCAATCCTAAGCATCAGAAGTTTCAGAGCTGTCTTCGCTCCTGGCCCAGGAACTTGCAGCTCCAGCCTGCTCCCTCCTCCTCTGTGGGGAGTTGCTCTTCACCCCTTGCAAGCTGATGTGCAGAAAGTGATTTTGCACGCCCGCTTGTGACGGCGAAGTGATTTCACAGCACGCTGGGCCCTGCTCCTCAGCGGTCACCTTGGCCGGCTGCACGTGGAGCGTGCAGGAAGGCTCCCGGCATCTTACCGTTTCATGGAAGGTCTTCACCACGGCCTTCGCGTTGTTGCCGTCCGACTCTGCCATGAGCGCTTGTTGAAACGCTTGATCGTAGAACTGCTTCACGTCTTTGGCTATCTAGGAAGGCAGGGAAAAAAAGTCCCTTTCAACCAGAGGAAAACAAGCAAACCCATCCCGCAGATGTGCCCGAACACAGCAGGCTCTCTCTAACATCACTCACAGGCAGATAAACAGTTTTTAATGGATTTGGACCCTGATTATTTACACAGATGAGTAAAAAAAGACCCTTCTTCCTTAAGGATTAAATTCTTACAACATCATGAAGAGGAACTATTAAGAACCCTATTCACCAGCTAGCAGGTTTCAGCCAACATTATTCAAATGCTTTGAGCTCTCTATAGAGGCAAAGCCAGCCAAGCCATGGATGGTGAACCACAAGATCCAAGACAGTCCTCAGACTGCACTGATTTGTTACTGCTCCCAGAAGCAGCTTGTTCTGACCTACAGTATATCGGGAAATGAAGCAGGAGGGCATCTGGCTCCCTACAGGGGATGCAGAGGAAGGACACAGTAAGGAAGCCGGGAGGAACTTGGATGGGCAAGTGAGGAAGTTTGTAGATATGGGCACCTCAGTTTGCAGTCTGTCTTGGACAGGCGGTAGGACAGGAAGTTCAGGTGCTTCAGACAGATTTCAAACTCCTGCTGGGACCCTAGATGGATCTAGGCACCCTTGCCCTGTAAATGGCTTCATGAGTAATCTCGGCCACGCTCTGACTTTGCCACTGCCCCCATGAACTGCAGCCTCTCATGGGGGATCACGGCTACAGCCTCTGCTCCACGGAGCAAAATAAAGAAAAACATCAAGTTCAGAACAGCTGAACTTGTGACTTCTCTAACAGCTTCCAGTAATTTGAGAGACAGGGGAAAGGATGGCATGCAAGAGAAGCAGATGAAATAAATATAACAAAGCACAAAAGGGAGAGTGCTTTCCAGAACCTCTACTCTTGGCAGTGCACGCTAGATTAGCAAATGAAAAAGAAGCTGCAGTAAAAAAAGGAGAGCAATTTCAATCAATTATCCCACGCTCTCTCCATTCTTGCTCCAAAGTTTTGTTTTGGACGACAATATTCTCTGCTCAAACCATTTGATTCCGGTACAGGGACAAATGAATCCTACTCTTTGCCTCCCTCCCTGCACCTAAACTACCTCAGGAAACTGGGGACAGAGCAAGACTGCTCCCGTTTCACGACGCAGCCTTCAGCAGGAGGTGACTACCCTCCCGAGGGGCATCGCTGCGGGCTGCAGGGGTCACTCCCCCTCACCCAGCACTGTCGGGCCCTACCTGGCAGGGGGACGCTATTGGGAGGGTGGGCTATGCTGTGGCACCCAAGTGCCTTCCTCCCAGCCTCGAGAACAGTGTAATTCCTCCTCACTGGGGGTCTTGGTCCCCGATTCACCCAGTTAACAGCGAGGCGCTCCCCTCCGGAAAGGCCAACCAGCTCCCCAGGGCAGCTGGGAAAGAGCCCCCGGCCCGCACAGGAGCCACAGAGCAGTTCAGTTCGCTGAAGTCCCGCGCTGTCCGGCTACCCCACTGCAAGGGGGCTGCCGTTCCCAACCGAGCTGGTCATCTGGGGCCTAAGCATATTGAAAGCAGAGCAGGCCACTGCCTGCTGGCATAGCTGACTCACGTTCCTTACCAAAGCCAACATTTCCTACTCTGCCAGAGATCCTCCGAGCACTAGAAATCCCCTTCTCTCCTCCCCTTGGCACCTAGGACGTGTGGATGGCTTTACTTCACAGCCTCGTACAAGTAGCAACTCACGCTGTGCCTGACAGTGTGGTAAAGCTGGGAGATCCCTCAGGTGAGACCCTGTGATGTTTATTCCAGGCACTGCACTACAGACCATGACAGGCAGTCTCTGCCATCGCACCTTCACTTTTAGGGTTGACCCGACAGGCCAAGAGGAGCTAGCTGACCTGCCCAGGTCACACAGCTAGTCCAGAATCCCACGTCTCAGTGCAAGACCTTAACTACGGCTTCTTCAGTGATTCACTGTGGCTGCATCCAGCCTCCCCGTGCCACAAACTCAGGTTTCAGAGTCATCTTACCTGGTCTTTGTTGACAAAACCCCAAATTCCAGCTGCAACTTCACAGGCAAAGAGGATCACCAGGCAAGTAAAGAACTGTGAAGACAAATCAGGAGAAGAACATTTTATATTTTTGGCTACATGCAAAAGAAACAATAAGGTGGGTATGTTAGAAGATATATATCACTTCATAAATGATCAAAGTGTTGCCTGATTTCAAACCATCTTCTCTCATGCAGACACATTTCACCCAAATACATTTTCCTAAAAGTCACCTGCTGCCTTCCCGTGTCCAAATCCTGCTGCTGTGTTTAAGCAGGCCTTTGCAGAGTATTTTCCAATGAAGGGAGCAGGAGGAGCACACGTGAGGACAGCCTGCACCAAAAGACAAATTGCTCCTCTCCGTGTGGCTGCAGGAGCACGCAGCGAGCCCCCTGCTCCCCCTGGGATGCTCTGGGGATGGGAACTGCCAGCGCAGGGTTAAGAGCACATTCCAGATGCTGAGGAGCAGCGGGGCGCCTGGGCATGATTTATGGCCGGTGCTCTTGGCATTCATAGCCCTGCAAGGCTGCTGCAGCTTTCTGCATAAATACTAATTCTGATGTTTTCCCACAGCCCCACCCTGTTGCTGCAATTGTAAAACTTCTCCTCCTCCTCTGTGCCACCCCAGAGGCTTCCTCCCGCTTTCTGCTCCCGCCCTGGGAACATTGTGTGATCCTGTTTGACTGGAAAGGGCCAGCTCCAAAGCTCATACATCAGAGTCCCGTAGAAAGGCACAGACGGGCGAGCTCCACGCAGCCCGTGTTACCACCGTGACAACGCTGCCCTCAGTGATTGCTTTCTGGGAACCCCCCGGGGTTGGTCAGAGTTGCCATGAAAGTAGAGACAAAAGAGAGGTGGAAACGTGACAGAACATGTTCTTGTGTGCAAGAACAGGGGATATTATACATAAAAAAAATTGAAATAGGACTAATGACCTCCTGCAGGGCAGGACCTCTAACTCCTAACTCCCGTTTAGAGGGGCAACACCTCTGGGGAGCTGGGTCCCACCTCCCCCCGAGGGCGCAGCTCCTGGTGCGCGGCGGGCGCACGTCTGTGTCATTCCCTGTCTAAGCACTAGGGCCCACTCTTGCAGTGGGCACCCTCCAGCAGAGGGGGCCTTGTTTACTGCAGCCTGGGGGACATAATTTGGGGGGGATTTAGCTCTGCCCCGGGTTGCCACACAGCCAAGATGCAGCTTTTAGAGGGCAGGGACAGGGCTGTGCTGCTGCAGACAACGTCGCTGCTCGGAGGGTCCTGGAGCTTCCCCCTTTGCAACAACCCCCTGCGAACGCTGACCAGAAGCACCCAGGGGTGAAGTAACCTGCTCAGGGCGAGCACTGGAGCCAGGAGGGAAGCTCCCTTTCTCCCAGTCTGGTCTGCACCCAGGGCTCGCTCTCCACCACAAAAGAAATTTTCAGCTCAAAAAATCCAAGCGCTGTGCCAAGTTTTTTTTAATTTACCCTCCTCCTCTTTTATTTTATTTTTTTTTTTTTGAGGGTTTTTCAGAGGCTTTTGCAACTTCTGGCCTTCCCAAGCACGGCAGCTCTGCAGACAGCTCCGTGATGGGAGGGGGCAGAGGAGAATTAAACAACAAAAAAAATACAGAAATCACCGAACTGGGCCTGCTCCAAGGGCACCAGAATGCAGGTGCCCACAGGGCACAGCGCACAGAGCCCACACCAAGAGCCCCGTTCTCCCTGACGCCTCCGCCGGGGCTGGCCGCCCTGCCTGCTGGTGGCGAGGGGCCGTGGGAAGCCAGCAGAGGCTGGAAACTTGCTGAAAGCTGGACCACACGTGGGAACTTGCTTTAAACTAATGGCTCTCCCTGCCCCTCCAGCGAAGGCTTTTGCTGTGGCTGCAGTTCGTGCAATTGCTAATATCGCCCCATGCCGGGAATCCCAAGCTGCTGCCTCTCCTTGTGGTGCCCGCAGCCCTTCGGGAAACAATTTTCCATGGTTTATCTTGACATCCTCACCAAAATATTGCAAGGAACCTTTCCTGCGCCCGAGTTTAGCACCAAGGGGTGGGTGTGTGTGTGCACCACGTGGGGCACGAGCCGGGCAGCGCAGCTCCGGGCCAGCTTTGCGCCTCTTACCGTTCCCAGAAGGCACTGAGACTCCTGAATAGCGCCGTAGCATCCCAGGAACCCCACGAACATCATGACGGCACCGACGGCGATCAGGATGTAGATCCCTGCAAGGGGAAGTGAGAGGCGAACACGTTACTGCGGAACCGCACGCGGCCATGTGCGGCGCCCGGCCCGACGTGCGGGCTCCCTGCAGCGGCTCATTACAGGCGTGCGGAACGGAGGCCTAGGAGATACAGAAGCCGAGGGGGCTGCGGACCTAGCGTGGGCTTCCAGCAGCAAACCACCACATCTTGCTCTATTTCTTGCTCCTCTCCTCCTGCTGACACTGAAGTTCTTGCACAACATAAGAGTTGTTAACAGAGACAATGAATTGTTAGTTCAGTTCAGGCTGTATTCCGGGGCAATCCTATTATCCCTCCCTGTAAAATAACTATTATCCCCTTGGAGCAATCCATTTTTTGGTGGATTTGCCCATCGGTGTTCCCTCTGCATAAGCCCTCTGTGCCCAGTCGTTCTGCTGCTGGGGCAGAGCATTCGCGCGGGCTGCACAGCGGGCACCACGCGGACCTCAGCGTGACCCAAACGCGGAGCTTAAGACTTGTGCTAAGCTTTTAAGGAACCTACTGAAACTTAAAACAACAACCACCCGAAGCCCATTCTCCTCCCCAGGCCACCGGAAATCCCCCAAGCTGGATCAATAATAGGAAAAGGGTGTAGCGAGGAAGACAAAGGCTTTAGCATGTCCTGAGTGTGGGGGGTGCTACCCAGTTCCCATCCACCCAGTTCCCATCGGTTCTACTCAGTTCCCATCGGATTCTATTTTAAACACTTGAACAGAGGAGATAAAAGCAGTCAGTTAATATATTTATTCAAATTAACAATAAGGCTAATGGTTTATTTATATTAAATACTTATATTTTTTGCCCATGTTTTAAAGACAGACAAGTGACAAGACTAAGGGAAAAGCACTACTTAAGCATCCTATTAAATATAACCTAGATTCATGTCTTTTTTTTTTTATAGCTTCTACAAAAAAGAAGATATTTTTCCCCCAACTTATTAATATTGCTCAGTCAGCTTACTCCATAACTAGTTCAAAGCTTGGAAACTGGGCATTTGGGGAAGGCAGAAAAAAAGCAAGGGAATGAAAGGTTACTCAAGGGAAAACAAAACAAAACAAAACAAAACAAAAAAAAACACCACCACAACCCTTAGCGCAAGGCTCAGATCTGCTAGCTCTAGTCCCTTACCAACCTTAATGGCCAAATGCCAGTGGCTCAGTTAAGTTTGTTTCCTTTTCTGAAAATAGAGCTTTCCTTTTTTAATGTATCACGTAGCATATCTGTAAGTTCATGTTCTTAAGTATGGGGGTTCTGCTATTTAGTAAGTGAGGTCTGCCTCCTGTTCAATAGCAACTTCACAGGCAACAACAAAAAAAGCCCCCCTCCCCACCCCAAAAAAAGAAAGCAATTGGTTAAAAAGGAGGCAAGGCTGCAGTCGTTGTTTTCAAACTACAATGAGAAAATAAAACAGAATCTGAATAAACATATATTAAGCACCTGGAACTTAACAGCAATTCGGGGAATCTTCCTAAGAGGCACTGCTCTTCAGCTAAAGCTTTTATTAAGCTACAAGTCAACACGTTCTTAAGTTATGTCAGTCAACTCCCCCTTACGACTGAAAACTAAAGCACAAACAAAGCCCAAGACTGAACCTGCTTTTACATAGGCAGCATGTTGATTTTTTTAAGATTACTCTTAGTTTTGTAACTTTTGATTGATCATCTGATAACTTCAGAGTAAAGTCTAAAGAGCACGCCACACTGACTGCCCTACCGACTTGGCCAAGAGCAAGGTTAAGCCGATGCAAACCCTCAAAAAAAGAAAAAAAGCATACAATAATTTCAACTAGTTCAAGAACTCTATACGGATACGTCAAACTAGGGGAAGGTCTAACTTTCACTCCTGCAATTCTTCTCATTTGGAAACAAGAGCCAAGGGCATGCTGACACTGCCGCACGGCACGAAGGCGACGGCGAGCTCGGCTGAAGGCGGCTGCGGAGACGTGGCGCGAGCGGCTCCCGCGCCGGGACGCTGCTCGCACCAGGGCGACGCTTCCCGCCCGCGGGGCGCTCGTACAAAACCTCCCGCTATATTTAGCCGGCGGCAAGAGGGAGGAAACCAGATGGGGGGGAAGCCGAGGCACAATGGAGCCGGCTGACCCCGGAGGAACTTCCAGCTTGCGAAACCCGGCGGGACTCGCGGCCAGCGACGTCCTCCCGCCGGCCGCCCGCAGCAGGAGGGACCAGCTGCGCCTTCCAGCACTACCCAAGGGCCCCGCCACGGTGCATGTGGCACCCACGGATCCAAAGAGCGGCTTGGGAGCTGCCCCTGCAGCAAGCAGCTGGCCATGAAGGCCAAGAGGGACAAAAGTGCCTTGCACCGGGCTGCGTGAAGAGGGAAAAATAAGCTGGAGAAACTCCGGGGGCATTTCTTGGAAAGGAGAGGCCAGTAGTGCAAGTTACGTGGAGCTGCCTGAACTGGAATTAGATTGCCCCAGTGGCTAAAAATGCGCCGCTGCAGACTGAGAGGAGCAGTGGGGACAGGCACCCGCGGGGCGCTGGCCGAAAGCCAGCGCGGCCAGGGCAAGGAGGCCTCCGAGGGCCGGCGGGAAGGCATTTACGCATCCCGTAAAGTGGAGGCTGTCTGCTGGACACCTGCCAGCTCCACAGACAGACGGGGAGAACCCCAGAAGCTGCATAATTGCCGCTTCGATGAGAACAACGTATCCTCAGTGATGTCTCCGAGAACAGGTCTGCTTATCATCACCAAAATACGCCAGCACTCAGGAACCGTCTCGCTTCCCTCTCCAACTTTTATCAGCATTGCTGTTGGCGGCAAGTTTTCAACCCAGAACAGGTCAAGATTTTGCATCTTTTACAGGCCTGGGTGGCTCAGTGGAAGAGCTTTGATCTCAAGGGATCTCTGCAGGAAATGCAGTTTTGGTCACCCGAGTGCAGCAGGTTGTCAACCCTCCCCTCCTTTTACCATGAGCAGGGAGAAGACAGAAAGCTCAGCTGGGAGCAAGGGGGCTTCAACAGCTGGAGAAGTCAACGTTCAAACTGGTAGGTGGGTGACGAGTCGATGCAACGGATCTGGTGACAGAGCAGCATGATGCTGCCGGTACCCCAACAGCCAGTTCACTTCTGTGGAGTAGTAAAAGATTTGCTTCTCCCATTCTTCAAAATAAACATTGAAGGCAACTTCCAAACGAATAGCTAGGAGATCATCAGGACAACTAAAAGCTTCCGCCTGAAAACTAGGAGATACAAAGCCCAGCAAGAACCTCAGCTGACGAAGGTGACTAAGAGGAAACAGGCGTCTGCTGTGCTATAGAAGTCTTTCGGATGCCTCTCTATATTTGCTTTTTGTTGGTGTTTGTGCAGCTTTGGTGTTGCTGTTTGTACAGAAGAAGAAAGAAAACACACAGAACAAAAAACATCTGCTGAAATCCCATTCCAGACAGCCTGTCCAGAGCCCCCGGAAGACAATCAGGTCCCGGCATCCTACTTCTCTCCCTGCAAATTGCTTTGCCAACTCCTTGCCAGAGCCAACACTGAATATCAGTGACTATCACCGAAAAAAACAAGACTGAAAAAGAAAGGAAGGGAAGCAGATTGCACAGTTCGCCAAGCTGCCCAGACAAGCTCTTCTTCCCAAATAATCCGAAGTGATTTTGCTTTTCTCATACTTCAGTGAAAACGCAAGCACGGTCCAAGAGGGGAGGAAAAGCGCCAGGGAGACTCTTATGGAAACATAAGTAAAAACATGGAGCAGACCTGGGCTCCCGGTGTGGCTGCAGACCGGGAGGGGAAGGCAACGTTTTCCAAGGAGACAAGGTCTGCTAAGCCCCCAAGGAAAGCAGCAAACCGGAGCAGGAGATGAGAAGGCAGGGGGAGCTGGAGGAGCTCCCAGACCACGATCCCGCTCCGGCCGAGCTGGTTTCCAGCCCCACTGACCCCGCATCCCACGCGGCATTTCCTGACGCGAGCCTGGCGGATGGAAGTGGTTCAGTGGGAGAAGCAGGAATGCGCGGCCAAGCGGGGGAGAGGGCTGCGACGACCGGCTCGGAAACCCGCGGAAAGCCTGGAAGGCTCCCGGGAGCCGAGCCAGCTCCGCCGGGAGGCGCAAACAAGGCTCCCTTGTCAGCGGGGAGCAGCAGCGCGGGGCTCTTCCCCGGGGCTTATTTAGGAGCAAACACACAACACCCAACGCGACGGCGCAGGCGCCACGGCGAGCGCCACGTCCCTGTCGCTGCGCCTTTCCCACGACGGCGGCGGCTCCGCAGCCTCCGCGCACGCAGCCCCAGGGCCTTTCCCAGCTGCCACGGCCTAACCAGGAAGAACCTGCCCTTTTCCCGGCAAGGGAAAGCGGTCAGTGGCGATCCGCTTATCCGCAAGCCGTTTTTTTCAGGGCTTTCAAAATAAGAAACGCTCTTCATCCCGTGCCGCGAATAGAACCAGAGAGGTGAGGAAATGCAGCGTGGCGCCAGGAGCCGGAGCGGCAACAAGGCATCTATAGCGGCGCGCGCCGCCGCCGCGGCCCCGCACCGCCAACGCCACGACGGGCGCCGCCTCCGGCGCAGCTGCCAGACAGCACCGCGCTAGGTGAGACCGCTGGAGCCGCCCCGAGCGACATGGAAGGGCAGCGTGAGGCACGGGAGCCGCACCGCGGCCTCGGCTTGCTCGCGGCAGGCAGCCGAGAGGCCAGCTCAGCTCCCGGCTCCAGCTTCCCGCTCCGAGGCCAGGAGGGAACAGGACAGCACGGAGTGGGAACAAGGAAGGGGCAGAAAAAGGCAGCGTTCAGTGTCATTGCTCATTCTGGCACTACAGCCACATAGCTGCTGCCTGCGGGGCTGTAAAACCCATGTCCTGTCCCTGCTGAGTTGACTGAGAAATGGAAAAAAAA
>VZSV01000113.1:1085199-1100073 GCA_013398735.1 Nothocercus julius | reverse complement strand
AAGGAATCCCGGCCCCCAGAGGCCTGGCTGGAGAGCTGGCAGCAGAACGGAGCGCGCTGCTGCTATTACTGAATGGAAATTAACAGCGGCTAGAAGGAATCCAGGCAGCTCTGCTGCTCAGCATAGCTTTAAGACAGAGCAGCCTCCAAGCACGGCCACTGCCGGGCATCGAGAAAGCCTGGCAAGGCAGCATCGGGAAAGCCTGGCAAGGCGGCACCTCACCCAAGTGGCCTGATCCCAAGCGCCTGGGAAACAGGAGAGGCCAGCGGCACTTCAGGGCTGCCCGGAGCACATGGAGAGGGAAGACCAAACGACAAATGGGGGCTGAGAAGCCAAAGGGTGCCCGAGGCGCAGGGGAGGAGCGCCCGCTGCTACGGACCGCGGGAGCACCTCCGGCGACGAGCGGGGCAAGGGGGCGCGGGAAGGCTACTCAGCAAGATGGGAAGGGACCAGTCCAGCTCCGCACATTTCCTGCAACTATCCCATTCTTGGAGCGGGAAAGCGTATCTTTCTGTCTCACCAGTTGCCTGCTCTCCTGGTACGCTACAAAGAGGAGGAATTAGGGGATTTCCTGCTTCTAAACACGCAAAAAGCGAGAGGAGACTTGGGCCTTTCTATTGGGCCCAGATAGGTAAATACATGGAGATGAGAGCGGAGCCTTTCCCTGGGCGGGCAGCCTGTCCTCCAGGCACGTCAGGGCAGGGCCACGGCGAGCATCACCGTGCAGGATGGACACGCTCCCGCCCCAGCGGCAGTTTTTGCTGGAGGCCAGTGAATCTCCATCGGGATTGCCAAGAGAAGCATTTGGTCCACACACAAGACAGGCAAGACTCTCGAACCTCCTATTCTGCAGACATGGGCTCTGCACTCCTGCTCTTATCTGAGGAATTCGGGGTCAAACGGTCCTCACGCGGCAGCTGGCATCAGCCCCGGGAGGGCCAGGGGGACTGTCACCCTCTCCTCCCCACAAGGGAGGCTCGAGACCGTCTGGAAGCTGCTCACCGCTGGAGAGCAGGGCAAAACAAGGGTTTTCTTCTTCCAGCGAGTCAGCATGCTGTCATATTAATAAAATCAAACTAAGCTTAAATACACATACAGACAGTCCACTGGCCCCTCCTGGAGAACATGAGTCACGCTGTTCTCCAAGTTGTACTTTCCACTGCCAACTGTTCCTTTAGCTACTTTTATATCCTTTCGGGAGAGGGATGAGGAAACAACAGAGGCAGCCAAGTCCCCCATCTTTCCAGATCAATCATGTACCCTCTGCCGAAGCCAACGCGTTGCAGGGGAGACCATAACCAAGAACAACGTCAAAGGAAATCTCCTATACAGAAACACTGTCCAAAATTAAAGGTCTTGCGCACTTTTCGCCGCTTCGGAGTCTGTTTCAGACACAGCACAGGTGACATACGACAAACATTTGAGTCTGCACGTGGTAGACGTTTTAGGGAAAATCAGGGAAGCAGCAGTTATTTTAAGCTACACCTTACGCTGTGTCTTGCCAAGTCTGTTCCTCCCCATGGTGATCCTCTCCGTACAGCACCATCTTCTATATTGTGCATTCACGGTGCACCCCAACAAAACACCCGGGGATCAAACGCCATGGGAGCAGTGCCAGCGCCCGCACCCGTCTCCTCAGGGGCTGCTTACCAACGTAGAAGGTGTTGGGCGCTTGCTTCTCCCCCAGCTGCAAGTAGAGGATGTTGGTGGTCTGCGAATCATGACGGAGCCACAGGGCCACTCCGAGGATGACTCCTCCGGCCAGCTGGGGAGAAAGAAGATGGAAACCACACGTTAAGCCCTTCAGTACCCAGAGCAGCCCGGCCCGCACCTCCAGGCAGGAAAGACTCGCTTTTTTTGAAGACCCCTTTCAGGGAACTGCTTCAGGTACGAGAGGCCCTCGATACCTGTCACGGTCCATTTCTCGGCTCGCGCTTAGGCGATAATCTGAGCTTCCCTTCCAGTTGCTACAAGCTCTTGCGTTCCCCTGCGGGCCTGGAAGAAAAAACGCCCGCCTCCCTCCCGCCATGGAAAACGGGCGGCGTTCCAAGCCCGCGGCAGCCTGCCCACGTGCCAGGGAGAGGTTAACGGGCCTGCTGGTTTGCCGCAAGGCCGCAGGCGGCCGCGGCACAGGGACGAGCCTCCCAACCCTCCTTCCCCTGCTCTGGAAAGCCCCTGGTGCTGCCGACCCTTCCATTCGGTTCCTGGCGGGAAACATCTTCACCCCGTCAGCTCTCAGTCCTGTGTGGGCCGCTTGCTGTTACTTGTTCCCTCCACAGTTTCCATGGGCATTAGCTACTCCAGGTAAGCGCAACCCTCAGATCTACTAAAGAGA
Organism: Nothocercus julius; assembly: GCA_013398735.1. Taxonomy (NCBI): domain Eukaryota; kingdom Metazoa; phylum Chordata; class Aves; order Tinamiformes; family Tinamidae; genus Nothocercus; species Nothocercus julius. The sequence continues at coordinate 1,097,738 of VZSV01000113.1, read as the reverse complement.
CCTCTTACCTTACAAGACCATCCTTTTTATTGAGCCTCACCCCGCCTCTGCAATGCGTTTTGAAGCATATGCAGCCTACAGCAACATTTTCCAGGCTATGGACTGCATGATTCACACGGTCCTCATCGATTGCAAGACCATCTCTCACGCTGAGCCTCTGCCAAGTGATTTCCACTTCTTGTAGGCCATTTCCTTCCTATCGCTACATCGCTGCTAAAACAGAGTGCTAAGTCTTACCTAAGAAGCAAGAACCTTACAACTGACGGTGTAGCCATTAGCTATACACTCAGGGTTTTATAGCTGAAGTCCAACCAACATTATATATGCAATGAGGTAGTGCATGCCTCTCATCTCACCCTCCCATTTCTATTTTTTGGAAACTGGGTAGAAAGGAAAGGCCAGAGCAGGGATGAGAAAGTATCTGGGAGAACCGTCACATTTTTCCTCTCGGCCCAAAGTCTCTCTCAGCCCCCACATTTGCTATTTTCCCCCCCTCCCAGTTCACTTTTCAAGCTTGAGCAGACCAAAGGATCTGCTGGTTTGGTGGTTTTGCTTCTTTCCTCTGGTCTCAAAGTGCTGCATGTGGTCAGGCCACGGCACAACGCACAACTCTGGGAGGCTACCACAGATGTTTGGTGGAGCTGAGCAGCTCTGCTAGCTCCCTGGGTGAGCTTGAACCCAAGGAAGGCTCTTCTAGCTGGACTCACCATGTCATCCCATTGTGTAACCACCCCTTTTGAACCATTGGGGCAGGGGGAGTGGAGAAAAACAAATATTAAAAAAAAAAAAAAAAAAAGGCTTATGAATTCCAAATGACTTCTAAGAGATGCTGTAAAATCTCAAATGCCAATTCAATTTCAAATGCTCTATATCCTGGGAACAACTCATTTGGAGAAGAAAAAAAAAAAAAAAAAAAAAAAAAAAGAAGCACCCATATAAAGGAAAGGTAAGCATGGTACAGCATGAAGGAGGTAAGAAATGTTTTCACAAGGGCCTTTGAGTCAGGCCAGCTACAAGCACGTAAGGCACTATGAAGATTGCATCTAAAAAAAGAGCTCGTTTGGGAATAGCACAAAGTCTGGAAGTGAGCAGCTGCAGCAGAGTCTAAATTAATGCGTGGACTGGGATTTCCAAAAAAAGAAGCTCAGTGGGAGCCCAACTTTGCTCTTTCTGGGGTCAGTTGGTGGTTTTCCTCCTCGTGACCTGCAAAACCCAGTGATAAGATTCTCAATGGGGTACCATCAAAAGAACCCTCTATGGCAAACGCACTATTTGTGCAGAATTCACAGCGCAGCTGGACCTTTGAGCTGCCATATCCAGTTAGTGGAAGGAAAAGACAAAAGACCCCCACCAGCACCTACGATCCTGCCCTTGGGGAGAACGGAGGGCATTTTTGCCAGCCTCTCTGCTCCTTTGCCTCCAAGGCAATGCGGTTTAACGCGTCCTCTGCAGGAGGCAGTGCCTCTTGCCTGCCAGGACGCTGCCTGGATATCTTGCTTGCCTTGGAGAGCCCCAGGTTCTTGCTATGGAAAAAGCAACGGACAGGCAGCCCGTGCTCAAACTCAGCTCCAAATAAGGTAGCTAGTGGCTCAGCAGAAAGTTACCCAAATCCAGCCTGGTATTTCTCATTCACTGTCGAGGAACATAATAAAACCCATGTTTATTTATCCCTCTGTGAATAAAGAGACTGTCCCAAAATTAATCAGCGTCGTCTTTCAAAGCAAAGGTCTTTCTGTGGCTCCAATGGGGAACAAAGTCTCCAAGAAGATTTGGGTTTCTGTGCTGGCCTGCAGAGACTGCATACACGGTACCGTTTTTACCAAAAGGCAACAGGCTTAGAATGAGGCCAGCACCACGCAGCAAGCCCTTGTTTTGAGGAACGGGACTCATTTTAGTGCCTGTTCACAAGTCAGCTGTAATGAAGAATATATGTGCCCATGGGAAAGGCACATGCCTTTTCACCATCAGAAAGACCATGGATCTAGGATGCGCTGAGTAGTTTGGCCACTTGGGATTCTGCAGGGAAGGAACAGAGATGGAGAGAAGGAAAGAAGGGAAGAGAAAAAAAAAAAAAAAGAAAAAATCCCTCACCAAATTGCCATAGCAACCCTGGCTTCCAGTGCAGTGACTGTATTTTAAAAGAGGTGACCCAAAGGTGGCTTGTAAAATCCTGAAAGTTGCATGTTTCCACGCAGAGAGCAGCTTTTCTTATCTGCTTTCTTCTTCTCAGTGTGAGAAATTTTGGCAGAACAAAAAACAAACGTATGGGCATTGCTCTTTCCCCTGCATGCTGCCCCGTGTGCTCGGCAGATAGCAGTATCTGAACCAGGATAGAGAGGGCAAGGACTTTGTACCAGCCTTGTCCAAAACGCCAGCAGCAAAGCTAGAGCAAGAGCCGTTCGCTCCAATGCAAACAGCAGCAGCAGATTTAAAATCAGACGTGCACTGAAGTGCCCCAACCACAGAAAACTGCAAGCTGTTCTCTAAAGTTTATATTCTCTTTAGCAATACGCACTGAAGGGATATAGCCTCTTCTGACTGTCAAACTGACCCCAGCAGTTAGGTCTAGCTGATGCAGGAAACATCCGCACCATCCCCAAATATTCCAGGTTTCAGCCCAAGAAACTCCCGCCTTCGCCACCTGACTTCACTTGGGTTTTTAAACAGAGCACAGAGGACCTTCGAATGGAAGTTTTAATGCAACAGCAAATGGGTTTCTTAAGAGAAAATGATGTTAGCTTACTAATGAAAACAGGGCTCGGTCAACGATGAATAACTTTTTCCATGCGTCCTTCCACTACCAAAAAAAGCACAGGATTATAATTACTGCATCTCTCTTTCCAAAGGAAAGAGAGCGAGAGGGAGAAGCCCCCGTTGGCTTCGCTGCCGACTCCCTGTCCTTGTGGTCCTGCGCCAGCGGGGACAATGCCAGCGAGGTGCTACCCAGCGACGACTGCTTGGAGGCTCCCCTTCCGGGACGTGCACCCCGTGCACGGGCACGCTGCCCACGAAGAACGAAGGCAACGGCGTCGCAGCGGTGTTTCGCCTCTCCAGCTCCTCTCTATCCGCACACCCTCGCCCTAGGGGCAGCGTGGCACCATCACCAGTCTGCTCTGCCTCCTCATCGCGGCTAAGATGGCTTGTCAACGCGGCGGCTTGTTCGGACGCAAGCTAGGGATTTCCTTCCCTCGCCAGCCTACGCTTCACACGATGCCAGCTGCTACGCTGCAGCAAAAGACACGGCTCCCAGTCCGAAGCAACCCAAGGCAACGCCACCCAACCCAACCCAAGGCAACGCCACCCAACCCAAGGCCTCTTCAGAAAGCTCCCTCTGCGCCTACGCCTGTGCCCACCCTGCACCCTGTGCGCCACGGGGGCAGCTCCAAGCGTGTTTCCCGGTACAGGAGAGGCAGCTCGGCACGGGCTCCCAAGCATTTCCTCCTCCCTGCAGTTTTCCAGCTTCCAAAGATTTATTGCTGCTTCCCCAGACAGCTAGACTAGTCCAGCTGGATCTTGCCTGCCAGAGCTGTCCGCAAGACTTGCTTTTAACAAGGGATTTCAGAAATTCCTGCTTGGCATGATAGAGGGGGTTTAAAAAAAAAAAGGAAAAAAAAAAAAGAAAAAAAAGGAAGGAGCAGATGGAGCTGCTGGTTAGACCCTGCTGCGGGGAGGAAGAGAGCGGCCCCCCGAGATGCAGCAACCGCCAGGAAGGGGGAGTGGAGGGCAACAGCGTGAACGCGTCTTCCTGTGACCGAAACGCAGCACAACCCAAAGCGCTTCATCTCCCGGCCCTGCGACGGGCCCGACCTCCCTCCGCTCGCAGCAGCCAGCGCGGCTCTCCGAGCACGTCCTGCCGCCTCCGATCCCGCTTCTCCCACGGGAGTGACCCTCAGCAACCGCTCCTGGCTGCTGCAGAGCGCGGGACGGGGCGACCCACCGGCCACGGGGCAACAGCGCGAGCCCTGCGGATCCCAGCGGATCTGTGGCAGCTCGCGCACCGCGCCGGACCGCGTAGCCCATGCGGCGTCTGCGGAAGCCCCTTCCAGAGCCTGCCCTCCCGCAGGCACGCCCGCGGCTCGCTCCGCACTGCGGGACACGGCCCCTTTCTCCCCTTCCATGGGGGAGGCCCTCGTCGGGATGCAGCCCCTGTGGGGCGGGCGGCCGCGGCGCGAGGGGGAACGGCGCCGCCGGCCAGGGCGCCCACGCGCCAGGATGCGCATCACCCGTCGGGCCCTTCCGCTGCCACCACCGCTCTTCCTCCAGCTCCCCCTGCACCTCGGCGGCCAAAGAGGCTTCCTGGGGAAGAGGAAGAGGTGGCAGCGCCCGCGCGGCCTCTCAGAGCTGACATCCTGCGGCTAAATCAGGAGGAGGAGGAGGAGGGAGGCCAGGGTGCCGGCAGGTTCTCTCGGAAGCACCGGCTTCCAGTTTCCCGCGGAAGCGACGGGGCGCCCTCCCCCAGGCGTCCCCTTTCGGTGCTCTTCCGACCCAAAAGCGGGACGCCGCTCAAGGGGCTCCTTCCCCCAAGCCAGCTCCCCCACAGCAGCAAAAATAGGTATGAAGGGGCCTTGGGGCAGAGCCACCTTCCCCCTCGCACGCACCGGGGTTCACCTGCGGCCAAAGCCACCACGGGCCCCCAAGGCACCTCCGAGACCACAGACGTGAGACCACCTTAGCACCAAAGGACCAAGGAGAAGTAAAATCAGACCCTCCTTTCTGTGTGTGGGCAACCGAGGCAGGGAAAGATAAATAACTTGCCGAGCTTGTGGTATCTTGTCATACGAGAAGCCTGTCGTGCAGCCAGGAATTAATTGCTAAATTGGGGTTGAACACTTTACTCCCAGGTCATTTATTGCTCCCTAGACAGAAGAGCAGATATCATGTTATGAGCTGCAACAGGCACAGCATAAATAATGAAGAGACATTTTGTAGCTGGACCTCATGCACCTTGAACAACGGGGAAAATGGACATTCAAGGAGAATCCAGGAGCTAGAGATTCTGTAGCTTAATGAAAACGATCTTTGGAAGAGGCCATACACACACACGCAAGTGGCGTGCAGAATGAGTGCTAGGACATCACAAGTTTTGCACGGGTACTTAGGAACGGAGCCAGGAAGAACAGCACGTGTTCGTCCATGGCAGCGCGCACACGGACGAGCAGGCAGACGTAGGCTGCGCTTTTCCTGGAAAGCAAAGCCAAAATTCTCATCTGAGGCGACTCGGTAAGTTCTGTGGAAGCACTTAGAGGAGTCGGAGTACAGCAATCCCTCTGCTAGGAGTTAAATGCCAAAACCTAAGCTTACGACCCAAGGAGCTTCACAGAGGTATGAAGCTATGGCAGTCTCCATGTTAAGACAGCAGAACATCATGCCAGAGGCTCACTTAAACCTTTAAATAGAGTGTTATTGCTTAAATGTGCCACTGGTGGAAGGAAGCTCACAAAACCTCATTTTTTCCAGCCCTCTAGCCACACCACGAAAGAAGATGGTTTGTGAGTGACACGGCATCCACCCCTGGGAGCAGACGGAGGGCCACCCCTGGCAAGCGCACCGTGCCGCTACGGGCGGAAGCTCCTCCGGCTGCCGAGACGGGCAGGGAGGGAAGCCTGGGGGCCGGCGCGCGCCGGGCCGAGGGCACGGCCTCCTCGCTGCTCGTTCCCGTGAGCGCTTTTCGCTGACACGGGGGCACGGCGTGGGCCGGGGGGAGCCCCCGCGGCACACAGACCTCGGCTCGAGTGGCAAAGGCCGTCGCTGTCACGGCTCGTGCGGCTCTTGGGGAACAGCCGGCACGGCGCGCGCACTCTGTACCCAGCTTCAGCCTGGGACGACCCTCCTTCCTGGCTAGCTCGGCTCAATCAACAGACTGCACAAGCGCTCGCTCGCAGCGCTAGGACCCACACCCGGCGCACCACCCACGTGGCCCGCAGCAGCGACTAAGAACGGCTCTGTCAGGAGAGCGCACAGCGCCCACCGAGCCCAGGCTCTCCGGGCCTGCCAGCACGTTCCAGCAGGCCGCAACCTCATGGGCTCTTGGTTGGGAGCGAGGTTGAGCCATGGAGAGGCGCGTGAGACTTCTGAAAGGTGGGGGAGAAGACAGGGGGGAGGAAGGGGAAGTGACTTCAGTCGGGGAAATGTGAACACTGTCTGACTGACGACAGCCACATAATGGAAGAGTTTCAGTCTTTGAACTTGACACTGTGACCTGTAAACCGCAGTAGCAACGACGACTTTTCTCTGAAAACCGACATTTTATCACACATGAAGGCTGACTAAAGTCCGGTCACCAGATTAAACATTTGCAAACATTTGTCCAGAACCCGAGGAAAAGCCATTTGTGAAGAGCCCTGTTTTCTTCACGGAGGAGGAAGAAGGGCGACACTCAGCCACTGTGTGCTCTGCTTTGAGAAACTCAACTCATGGCCGGCTTCCAAAACGGGCTGTTAAAGAGAGCCGCAGATCAGGACAAAATTCTTAGCTGGTACCTATAGTTACCAGTCCCACAACACTGAAGGGGTTTTCAAAACAGTTTAAGGGGAGGGCAAAAGGAAAACAAAACAAAACAAGCGCCGAAAAACCCGCTCTCCTGCAAAGCGCGGAGGAGCAGTAAGCCAGATGCCAAATGAAGCCTGACGAATCGGAGGCGGCTGGGAATACAGCACGGCGCGTTATCCGACACGGGAGCCACGGACGCAGCCCAGCCAGCTGAGCAGGACCAAGCAGCATCACTCCAAATGGCTCTTGGCCCTCCAGCCTGCCCCTCAAAGCAGATACAAGACGATGGTGCTTTTGATCCCCAAGTAAAACACCCTCCTCTCGGGCATTTGGTGGGACGCCACGTTCACACGGCCTTATCCCCACCTCAGATATGAAGTGTTACTATATAATGAGATCTTCCACTTAGGTCTAACCACCACAGTAGCAGAGAGAAGAGCAGTTTCAGATCCTGCTTTAAAACTAATTTGGCCTCACGCTTAAGTATTTAATGGCAGTGGTAATACAATTGGTTTCCTTTTAAATAACACAGCGAAAGGCACTTGCACAGCACCTTTCATCACAGGATCAAGGTGGTTCTCCAGGTATTATACATGTATTAATGCTCTCACGGGAGATGAGCATTACACTGGTTGGCAGAAGCAGCACCTTGGGAACACACATTTATTCCTCCCTCCAGCCACCAAGGACATCCCACCCTCAAATGAAGCGATGCACCCTCACAGGACAGAGGACCAACCTCTTCGAAACACCAGGCTGAATAACCTCCTCCATACAGAGATTTAAGAAAAAGTTTCAGAGGCTGATGGCAGAACTAAATTCACCGGCCGCAGAGCCCAGAAACACGTCCAGATGAGCCACCATGAGGAAAACTCGGGTCTGGATACGGAGCCTATTCACAATGATCATCCACTAGGGAAACATTTCCCTTCACCAACAGCCTTCAAGTAGCAGCATGTTCAAATAACCAATACAAAAATGACAGTTTAAGCTGTACGCTGGCCTGTACAAGGGCTACAACCTAAACTGAACTCCAGCTCTTCTCTTAATCTATGCAGTGGTTTCAAAAGTCTGCTTCAGATCTTCAAACCACATTAACCACCATTTTGTTTTTATGATCTCATGTAGGAGTTGTGAGCTGTAGCACCCACCACCCCTTCCTGTCACATCAAGATAGCCACAGGGCCAGGAGTTTTTAAGCTATTATCACATCCTCGCCCATTCACTGAAGTCAAATACCTCAGCGCCTGCTTTCTAAGCTCTGCGGAGCAACTGCCAGATTTCCCCAAGCTGCACAAGACAAGAAAATACTCAGAATTTTCCATCCACTCTTCCAACGCTTTCCCTTAAAGTCATTGCCTCCAAGAGAGGAACGATGTTCCGCCTGCATGTTTCTTTCTGCTCTTCTGCCAGCCCTTTGGACTCTCCCACACAGGCAAGAGACAATAGTTACTTGTTGTCTGGAAAATGGGATTCGAAGCAAGCTCTTCCTTTTAATTAGACACCTCTCCAGTAGTGCAACAGCGGTGCTCCAAATCTGGAAAGCTGCCACAGGCTGTATTAGATAATAAGCTGGGTGATCCTTCTCAGAGCCCAGCAACCTCTCCTTGGTCAGGCTTAATTGTATTTTAAAACAGTTCTCTGGCTTCTGGCTTTCTTCAGCCTCTCCAGGGAGGCTCTTGGCAGTGGTCAGCTCAAGCAGGGCTGTGGACAGAACAGCCCCGCACACGCTGCACTCTGCGCAGCGGATCCAGCTAATTCCAGAAAGCAGACGAAGCCCAACCCACCTGCCCTCAACTCTGCCCAGGGCACAGCAAAGAGCACGGGGCAGAAACAGCGCGGCCCCACCAAGCGTCCAGCCCACACCAGCTCCGGAGTGATGAGCAAAGACTGTCCGCTCTACAGCAGCGTTGCAAGATCGAAGCAGAGCAGCCACTAAATGACCTGGCACCATTGGCTCTCCATGTGTTGCAAGGCAGAGAAGTGAAACATCTCTTTCAGAGGTTGCTCAAGTCGGCACTAGCCGCCCTGGTTTCACAGGGTGAAACCAGAAGAGCGTTTTTGCAGAACTCTCTGCCCACAGCACTGCTGTTGTCTGAAAAAACCTCCTCTTTGGCAGCCCAGGAGCAGGTGTCCGGCTGCCTTAAGGCAGTACATTGTTTCACGTGCTCAGCGTTTGGCAGTCTGGCCCATGGGAACTGAATCACCCAACCCAAAGGTACTCACTTGGTGCTGTTGATAGTCAGAGACCTCTAGAATCCCTTTGTTCCTCCATATCTCTCAAAATACCCCAAAGATGCCACTTGGCTGAGCCATACGCAGCATGATTTAAGAAAAGAGAGATGCCTGGGTCGAGTATTCAGTTTCTGGACGCGCCCGCAGCACAGCACAGGCGCCCCCCCAGCACCACAAGCTGCCCTGTCACCACCCTTGGCTTCCTCCACTGCTTTGGTCGACGGCTGTCGCTGGACAGCCCCCCGGGATAGTTCCTTCCCTGCAACAAGGCACCGCGTGTGCCGAATGCTGCTCAGGGGCGCCGTCCTCACTCAGCCCTCCGGTGAGTGCAGCCCTTCCCGTTTCAGACGGGCGGACGAGGACCCCTGGCAGAATCAAGCCCCCAAACCTCCCACCGAGGTTACTGCTTTGGCACCAGGGCAACCGGCACTGGGGCCGGTTCTCCTTTCACTTTCCAACACAAGGGCTCTGTTCAGCTTCCCCAAACGCTGCCAGGGGAGGCAGAGGCGGGGGAAGCCACAGGGGTGTCCGTTTATTTACACACCAGCAGGACAACAGAACTACTTTAAAACCTTATCGCAGTTTCTCTCTTATTTGTTAACACAGTTGAGGCTTAGAATTGCTTCCTCTCTTCCTCTCAAGCACCGACCCAAGCTCCTTTTTAGCATGCTAAGAAAGTGCAGCGCCTGCCAAACTTTTGGTTCAGCCTCGTGCTTGTTTTTGCCAACACCCCCTGACCTCAATTCAGTGCAAAGCAAATGATAGGCAAATGAGCGCGAGGAGCTGAACGGCCCTTGCATACTAACCAGCTGGCAGGACCGCGTCACCATAAACCCCACGCCAGGCACTTGCCTCAGGCTAGGGGCTACCTGCAAGCCAGAGCACCTGCACGACTTGGCCTGCACAGGCCTCGGCCACCTGGCATCAAGTTGTCTCTGCGCAGCTTCTAACTGCTAAATGCCAACTGCAAAAGCATCGCTAGGATAAGACAGTGACCAGCGCCCCTCCCCAGCAAAATGCAAGTTTTGCTGTTAACCACATCTGCTAACGGTTACATTTAAAATTCCCCTTGATGCAAGCTTAAATAAAAAAAGTATGAAAGCTACGAGGGCCATGGTTCAATCAGGGCCCAACCCCTCAGAAAGCATGATTAATTGCAACAAAGCGGTTCCTAGCAAATTAAGTCTTAACAACAAAGGGAAATGGAAAACCCAGCCTTGAGACATCTAGTGCAACGACAACAGGGTAATCATGGAAAGACACCAAGCCGCCCTAAGAACGAAGCGAGGATTCGTTCCCAAAGCCTCCCCAGACGCGTGGGAGGACACGCACTGTCAACTGCGCTTGCTGCAGGCGCAGGAGGCACCTCGTGGTTGCCAGCAGCCTGCCAGCCAGTGCAGGAAGGCACCGCAGGGAGCCACCCAACCTGCTGCTTGTCACTGCGGGCAGACCAACAGGGCAGGCCAGGCGACAGCTTGATATGCTGCGCTGCCTCCTTGGTGCCCACGCACGGGCAGAGTCCTCGCAGGCTCATCTCACTGCTGCTGCTGCATAGCACAGACCTCCTCCTGCAGCATCTTCTGCTGCTGCTGGAGCCACGGTCTACGCCTTCCAAGGAGACGGGAAATGTGCCAACCCAGGCTGAGGCTTTTTTAGAGAAAACTACAGCCGCCTTCCAGAAATACCCTGGGAAAATTAGGGTCCTAGGAGTACGCTGCACCTACAATTCAAGGAGAATCCTTCATACAAACTGCTTCCATTAAAACTCGAGCAAAAGCAGAGCCCCAGCTCTCTCATACTGTGAGAAGGTGGTCAAGAGAAGACCACGTATAACAAAAAACCACTCCCTACCTCTCCCTGAAAGAAGCCGGAGGAAACCCTTGCTGATGTTTCCAGGGAATTAATGCTATCAGGATGCTTCCTGGTTGGGGTAGGGGTAGACATCAAAAGCCACAGCAAGGAAAGAGGAAGGACCTAGCATTCCTCTTGGACCCGAAGTTTATAGACAGCAGTTGTTCTGTAAATGCGACATACGTTGCGGCGAGAGAGCAAGCAAGCTCAGGAACAATAGCTGTGCAAAGTCCTCGCACATCCTTCCGGCCAGCCCCGCTGTCACCTAGGCGGCTATTCTTCCCTCGCATCTATACCAGATGACTTCTGCGACAAGAATGACAGGAAATTAGGACAAGGAGGAAAGAAAAAGCCCCTGGATAAGCATGATAACTTGGGAGGAACAACACAAGGAGAACGCTGTGAGTCCGCAGAGAGGCGCTTTCGAGAGGAAACTACAGATGTCTAGCCGGTCACTTTAAATGAGGAAGAAACGGTTAAAAAGATGGTCCTGCATTCATCTTGTAACCGGCAATCCATCAGGTATCAATTATTATCGCTGTCAGAGCTCGGCATCTTCCTCTCATCAACGCTACGCCGAGGAGAACGGCTAAGCTGCAAGGTGGCCTCAAGCGAGCCCGGATTCGGCCGCTCTTGACGACGCGGCGCAGGAAGCCCTGCGTGTCTCGGCGGCGGGGCTTGCCGCGGGCGGCTCACGGCGCAGCCCTGCCGTCGCTTCACCCACCCGTGGGAAAGGCCAAGAGCGGCCGCAGCGCACAGGCAGGCAGAGCCGTCGGCGCCCAGCGCAGCTGCGTCCCGAGCGGCTCCGCCGCCACCGGCGCCTCGCCGCTCGCCTCCCTGCACTCCATCACCCTCCTGGCGGCGATCCTTGGTGCCAGAGCGAAAAAACGGGCCGAATTCCTCGCCCACGCCTGCCGAACGGGTGCTGCTTGCGTGTGCAAGGAGCGGATCTGTCCGGCAGGCAGTTTTCTGGGGACTCGGCTGTCGCTGGGTGGGGCTGGGGCTCAATCCTGAGCCGACTGACTGCCTCCTCCAGCACTGCCTACACCCGGAGGGGACATTTCCAGCAAAAAAAAAAAAAAAACACACCCTTTTAGCGATAAAACAATAAAATAAAAAACATTTTTTGATCCAACTTTCCTTCTTTTGGCGCTTGCTGACCCAACGGCTCCGAGCTCTCTTTCCGAGGTCTCCGCCAGCAGAGCGGGATGTCGCCGACCTAGAACTATGGGAAGCGCTGAGGAACTGCAAGTTGGCGATCTCCCTCCGGGCCGGCGCTGCTGTGCCGGGCGCCCGCACGGAGGAGCGGGCTGAGGCGGCGGCGGCCTCGTCTCCAGCTCCGCGTGCTGCTTTCCTCAGGGCTCCGAGTATCCAGGAGAGGCATGAGAAGGGAGCAGGCGCTCGGAGCGAGCACTTCTCTGCTGCAGGGCAGTTATAGCCAGGACAAACCTACTGATTTTATTGCACAAACCAGGAGACACGGGTTGTCGCGACGTTCGCCACGCGATCTCGATGAACTACCTTGTGAGAAGCTCTCCCTGGGAAGCAAGCCACTCCGGGGCGGATGCAAGCCGCGTGCCCCAGCAACACCCGAGCCGCGGCGGGACATTCCAGACCCGCTCCATGTCCCGGGGCGCTGCCGCCTGGGCGCGGGAGCAGCCCAAGGCGCCCAGGTTTTGCGCACCCTTCACCTCTCCAGTGCAAAAGCAGTGCGTGCCCAGCGCCTCTCCTCCTCCGCCTCGCATCCTCCCTCGCGCTCGAACACGCACTGGTCTTCCTAAGCGCCAGCGGCACCAAACCCGGTCCCCTCCCTGCGCAGCTCCCTGCCCTCGAAATCCTCCGTGTTTGGGAACAGGAGATGGGGAGAGCAGAAAAATAGAAAAAAAGAAAAATCTATCTATAGCACTATATTTATACATGCATATATATATATTTATATATGTATGTATGTTAATTTTCTTAAC